>OY811985.1:1427715-1553012 GCA_963681505.1 Eunapius fragilis
CCCCCAGCCACACCCACCATCCGTGCCCCCCCCCTAAAACCTGGATCCGCCGCTGCCTTGTAGAGCGCTCGGGCTTTAGCTTTGTTCTCGTCTTGCTTTTGGAGGCATTCCGCTCGTTGCTTAGATCTCTTCTTATGATTACGCGAAGGCATTTTTTTAGAAAAACAACTTCACTAGCCAAAGTAACAACTAAACTGCGATAGTAACACCAAATCTGAACCTGCGGGCAGCAGGTTCGGTATAGGATTGATTGAGGGTTGATGAATGTCATTAATAAAACTTCACTAGCGTCTGGAGGGACAACGGAGAAACGGAATCGCTTATCTCTTTATCGCGGCGGAATGAGAGCACAACGATCTACAGTTCTACGTTTGTTCCGTGTCATAAAACGGTGTGGTTATAGAGAAACAAACAATTTCCTGTTTCTCGTGCCCAGTCCTAAAATAATTCTCCATCGTCGTCGTCGTCTTCTTCTTAGGAAGGTATAACTCGAGCTAGGAACGGTTTAGAAGGACGGGAATAGTACCAATCGCTTCGAAATTTACCGGCACGTTATCCTTACATGTCATATAGACACATATCAAGTTCTATTTAATAATGTATGTAATAGATATTTATTAATAATTTTAGGCAGTATAAATACTCTAACCTGCACTAAAAATATCTGGTGTTCCTATCGCAGTTAAGTTGTTGCTTTGGCTAGTGAAGTTGTTTTTCTAAAATGCCTTCGCGAATCAAAAGAAGAGATCTAAGCAACGAGCGGAATACCTCCAAAAGCAAGACGAGAACAAAGCTAAAGCCCGAGCGCTCTATACAAGAAAAGAAGAAGGCCTCTGTACGCGACAGCTACAAGGCCGATCCTGAAAAGAAGAAGGCCTCTGTACGCGACAGCTACAAGGCCGATCCCGAAAAGAAGAAGGCCTCTGTACGCGACAGCTACAAGGCCGATCCCGAAAAGAAGAAGGCCTCTGTACGCGACAGCTACAACGCATCTAAGCGATCTGCTAAAAGGCGGCGATATGAAGAGGACCTCGAGGAGAACCGTGCTGCTAAAAGGCGGCGATATGATCAGGACCTCGTGCTGCTAAAAGGCGGCGATATGAAAAGGACCTCGAGGAGAACCGTGCTGCTAAAAGGCGGCGATATGAAGAGGACCTCGAGGGAAACCGCGCTGCTAACAGGCAGAAATACGAGGACAATTCAGCTGCCATTAAAGCATCTAAAAGGAGTCGGTATTGGAATGACCCCGCTGTCCGATTGGCTAAATGTGCTTCCGAGAGGACGCGGTACCGCAGGGGTCACAGCATGCACTACCACTACCACCCAAAGGTATGTTATGGCATGTTGTATTAACATTAAAAAGCTGTGCATGCAACATTTGTATAGAGCATAGTCGGGCGGTGTTTGGTCGGGCTTGTCACCCTACTACCTGACCAAACGCGGTAGTAGGGCCCGCCCGACTATGTACAGCACGGATCTGCACAAAACCATTCACTTCACATGTAAAACATGCAACTGTGTGTACAGTAGTATAGTGTCTATTGTTTTAATCTGATGTATAAAAAGGCTTATTTGAAGGCTTCCTTATCTGTCTAGCCATGTACATGTGTTGCAACTATGAATATAATTGCAGTTGCAAGGGCTGAGAACTATAGGTGAAATGAAAATAACTGCAACCTTATCTTTCTCCCATATAGCTACTCCTTGTATGAATGTGAGCGCCCAGACCTACGGGCCTGCGCTCTTGAATATCAATTACGTGCATGCAGAATCTTTGAGCATGCGCATGGATAGAAATCTAGGTATAAATGCATTTTCGTGTGGAATTATTGAAGTTGGTTGCCCTTTTCGAGATACTGGCTAACGTGAACGGTATTGGGGGGTGTATAGGCACTCAGAAGACGTGTGCAGACTGATTGCTACCGTCAGTTCTGTCACATATTTGGTGGCAGCGGTGGGATTATCTAAGTCGAGACGGTCATTGTCCGACGCCTGCGTTTCTCGAGTGTATGACTACTCGTTCTGGAAAGCCCTATAAGAAACCTACCATGGAGGAGATGCAAGGTATGTTGAAATTACTTGCAGAAGACCGTAGGAGGAGAGAAGACGAAATAGCGACTGAGAAGGCGCGAAGAGAAGATGAATTCGCGAAAGAACGGGCTAGGCTTGAGGAAGAAAGACAGATTCGTGAGCGGGAGAATAGAAGGCAGATGGAAACGATGCAGACACACATGGCGGCTCTCATGAAGTTAGTAGAAGACTCACAAAAGGCAAAAGTCGTAAGTCCGAAACGTGAGCTAAGTGTCAAATTGGTTCCGTTGAGTGATAAGGATGATATTGAAGCCTATTTAGTAACTTTTGAGCGCGTTATGACTGCACAGAAGGTGGAGGAAAGCTGCTGGTCGCAGTATCTGGCACCTCAACTCACTGGCAAGGCCCAGTTGGCATTCGCAGCTCTACCCGGAGAGGACTCTGGCAATTATGAAGCAATAAAGACAGCAATCCTTCAGCGTTACGATATTACCGAGGAAGCATATAGAAGGCGCTTCCGTGGTATTACTCGTGGCAGTGGGGAAACAAACAGGGAGCTTTCCGTAAAGCTTATGGACCTACTGCGCAAGTGGATGAAGAGCTGTACTTCAATGGAGGAAATACAAGAGCTCATAGGTATGGAGCAGTTCCTCAACACATTGCCAGCGAACAAACGACTCTGGGTTATGGAGCGAAAGCCTAAGACGTGTATTCAGGCCGGGGAACTCGTTGACGAATATGAACACGCCAGGCGTGAGGAGTCGCAGCGGTATCCGGAAAACGTCAAGGGAACTCGATCAGAGCAAAAATGTTCATTTTGTGGGAAAGCAGGGCACTCAGAAGACGTGTGCTACAAGAAAACCACAAAAGAGGAGACAAGCAGACGGAAGACCATAGTGTGCTACAACTGTGGAAAACCAGGTCACCCAGCAAGGAAGTGTCCCAACAATGAGGTATTGTTTGGACGTGAATCAAAGTACAAGGTGAAGGATGGAATGTATTGTAAGGGAAGTGTGGAAGGGTGTTTGGTAAGCCGCATATTGTTAGACACAGGTTGTTCCCGCACAATGGTCCGGAGACAATTCGTCCCCCAGGAGAAGTTCTTGGAGGGAAAATGGGTATCAATCAGATGTGTGCATGGTGACACAGTCTTGTATCCCCTAGCAGATATCAAGCTTGTGGTGGAAGGCATTCCAGTCACAGTGGAGGCTGCTGTAGCTGACAGTCTACCGGTGGAGGTGATACTTGGAACGGATGCTTCTAGAATGACGGAGTTACTAGGAAGACGAGCTGGTTCTGTGTTCTTTGCTCAAGAACATGTTATGGTGGTGACAACAAGGGCGAAGAGACGACAGGAAATACAGGAGGAAGTACTGAGGAAGGAAAAAGAGGTTATGTCTGGGGTGGTACCAAATCCATTAGGTGTCTCTGAAGAGGAACCCAAATTGAAGACTATGTCACAGGAGCAAAGAAGGCAAATGCGAAGGGAACTTGGGAGCCAGGGAGACTGCTTGTCTCACATTAACATCACAGCTGAGAAACTGAAGGATCTGCAGGAGCAGGATGAAACACTGAGAGCTGTGAGGGAACTTGCAGCATTGACAGGAGGATCAAAAGGGGAGTTCTTCAAAAGGGATGGGTTGCTGTACAGAAAATGGACACCAAGGGGAAGAGGAGAGGAGATGGAGATTGAGCAGCTGGTTCTACCCAAGGAGTGCAGGCAAGTTGCACTGGAGATGTCTCATGATATTCCCATTGCAGGACATCAAGGCAGAGATCGGACCAGGCAACGACTATTGCGCAGGTTTTTCTGGCCATCTATTTTTAGAGACGTAGACATGTATTGTAAAACTTGCAGTGCTTGTCAAAAGGCTTCATTTAAGGGGGTTAAGCCAGCACCATTGATTCCTCTTCCTATCGTTTCAGAGCCATTTAGCCGCATTGCCATGGACATTGTGGGCCCACTTCCCAGAAGTCGAGCAGGGAACAAGTACATCCTCGTAATATGTGATTACGCAACTCGCTACCCGGAGGCGGTGCCCCTCAAAAGCATTGATGCTGAAAGTGTGGCGGAGGAGCTTATTAAGGTATTTGCTCGTGTGGGTGTACCCAGGGAGATCTTAACAGATCAAGGAGCAAATTTCACGTCGCAATTACTTGCTGAACTGTACAGGCTCTTACAGGTGCACCCTATACGCACAAGCCCATACCATCCGCAGACTGACGGCCTGGTTGAACGATTTAACCAGACGTTGAAGTCAATGTTGCGAAAGACGGGAACGGACGGAGGAAAAGAGTGGGATAAGAAAATTCCCTATCTACTGTTTGCATATCGGGAAGTACCGCAAGCATCAACGGGATTTTCCCCTTTCGAGCTTTTATATGGTCGGGACGTACGAGGACCACTGGACATCTTAAAAGAAGTTTGGGAAACAACAAGTAGGACTACTGATGAAAATGTAATCAGTTACGTTTTGTCTACAAGGGAACGACTCAGAGAGATGTCTGAACTGGTGCAGGAAAATCTATCCAGCTCCCAACGTCGGCAGAAATCTTGGTTCGACAAGGGTGCTCGACTCCGCGAGTTCAAGCCAGGCGATTCCGTACTGGTACTACTCCCAACATCATCCAACAGGTTGCTTGCCCAATGGCAGGGGCCTTATCAAGTGGTGCAGCGAATGGGTAAAGTCAATTACCTTATTGACATGCAGGACAGAAGAAAGAGAAAACGGGTGTTCCACGTCAATATGCTCAAGGACTTCCATGTTCGTGAAAATCAAGGATGCTTCGTAGAGGAAATACAGGAAGAAGCGGATATCCCTTCATGGCGGAGTGGTGAGGCGGGGCAAGTTGTTGACATGGGGGAGGGGCTGGATAGCGGACAAAAGAAGGAGCTTAAGGAGTTGCTGGGGAGGTTTGCAAAGGTGTTTAGCAACAAGCCTGGAAAAACGACTTTGTATGAGCATCGGATCCATACCAATAGCTCTAAGCCTGTTAGATTGCCTCCGTACCGGGTGCCGCATGCCTATAGGAATTCTATAAAAAGGGAGCTTCAGGAAATGGAACGGAGTGGAATTATTGAGCCTACCTGTAGTGAATGGGCGTCCCCGATAGTTGTGGTACCAAAGAGAAATGGAGAGTTACGATTGTGTGTGGACTATCGTAGGCTAAATTCAGTTTTACAGGTCGATTCATATTTGATGCCTCGCATAGATGAGCTGATCGACCGTGTAGGAAAAGCAAACTTTATCACTACGTTAGACCTAACAACTGGGTATTGGCAGATTCCAATGGCAGATAAGGATAAATGCAAAACAGCTTTTGTCACTCCTTTTGGTAGTTTTCAGTTTACAGTGATGCCGTTTGGGCTTAGCGGGGCCCCAGCTTCATTTCAGCGGTTGATGGATCGATTGTTGCAGGGATGTGAAGATTATGCTGTAGCCTACATTGATGATTTTGCCATTTTTAGCAGTGACTGGCAGGATCATCTGAAACAACTGCAGGAGGTGCTAATGAGGATAGAAAAGGCTGGACTTACTGTGAAGCTTAGCAAAAGTAAATTTGCCAAGCGGAGTTGCGAGTACCTCGGATATATTGTAGGAGGAGGAGTTGTGAAGCCAATTTTGAGCAAGGTAGAAGCGATTAGCTCTTTCCCAAAGCCAGACACCAAGACAGCGGTCAGAGCATTTCTAGGTCTTGCAGGGTATTACAGACGATTCATTCCAGATTTCGCTTCAGTGGCAGCACCGCTAACAGACTTAACAAAGAAATCGGTTCCGAATAGCGGGGTGTGGAACGAAGGATGTCAAAGAGCGTTTGAAACTTTGAAGAAAGCGCTGATCTCAGAGCCAGTTTTGAGTAGCCCGGATGTTTCAAAAACATTTATCGTACAGACTGATGCTTCTGATCGGGGAGTGGGAGCCGTTCTAAGTCAAGTACAGGAGGACGGTCAGGAACACCCTGTTGGTTATTATAGCAGGAAGTTATTGGCTAGGGAGCAACGATACTCAACTATTGAGAAGGAATGTTTGGCTATTAAGTTGGCGTTAGATGCATTCAAGGTCTATCTACTGGGCAGGAAATTTGTAGTCCAAACAGATCATCGAGCACTCGAGTGGCTCGAAAAACTCAAGGAAAACAATGCAAGGCTATGCAGATGGAGCTTAGCCCTTCAACCTTACTCTTTTGGGGTGGAACATCGACCAGGGACTATGAACCTGAACGCGGACGCACTGTCAAGAAATCCAGCAACGGCGTTGCTGCAGGAGAAGGGGAAGGAAGTGTGAGCGCCCAGACCTACGGGCCTGCGCTCTTGAATATCAATTACGTGCATGCAGAATCTTTGAGCATGCGCATGGATAGAAATCTAGGTATAAATGCATTTTCGTGTGGAATTATTGAAGTTGGTTGCCCTTTTCGAGATACTGGCTAACGTGAACGGTATTGGGGGGTGTATAGGCACTCAGAAGACGTGTGCAGACTGATTGCTACCGTCAGTTCTGTCACAATGAACCCAAATCTCATGCACTAATGGAGCTTCTAAGTGAAGTAAATGATGCCTTTTGTAAGTCTCATCCATTGCTAGCTATAGCTCAAAAGGTTGTTACTAGATCTGTCCATGCAGCAGTAAGTAAGATTGGGGCAGAGGCATTGGTTTCTAAAGCACATGTATCAATTCATGATACATGCAAAAGTGTGGTATTCACCTAACTTAAGCCAATCTCATGTACATTTCAAGTGCTTTGTCCATTGTACACACCACCAGCACTAGCAGCAGACTTTCTTGCCACCACATGCCGCCAATAGTCTTGTACTTTTGCAAATCAACTTGTTATAGCTACCAAAGGTACTTCTACTCTCACATTTATGTAGTGAAAAATTCAGACATTCTGCCCACACTCATAACGCTGCAGACCCTGTCCACAGATATTACTCACCTGAAAACATATCCTTATCAATCTACATGGTGCCATGTTATCCCAGATCTACATGCAGTCATGTAGTTCACTTCCTGAGTTCCCACACTATCCAGCTTTACTTCATGTAGGCTACACCTCCATGTTTAGATTGGAGCCTTTTCAAATTTGACCAATAAAATCTTAGCACATGCCGTTAATATGATGGAATTGGACCAATAGAAATATAGCACAGTCTGTACACGTGTTAAGGCTTTGCAGGTATAAAACTCAGTCATGCACCCGCTGAATTATAGTGCACTTTGCAAAAAGAGGTAAGAATTTAATAATATACTCTATATGGATTCACGTGTAAACTTGCTTGAAAAAAGAATAAGGAAATTTAAAATCATACTCTCAGTCTCTGTCACGTACATGTAGATGTCAGCTGAAGACCTTACGGGTTTTTTTAATCAAGAGGGGTCGGAGGAGGAAAAGGATGACATACATCCTCCGACTCCTCTCCCCTTCACCCCGCCACCTCCAGAAGCCCCGCCACTCTTACCACCACCAGCAGCACTGCCCCCACCACCACTACCAGCAGTGCTACCCCCGCCGGCACCACCAGCGCTACCCCCGCCGGCACCACCAGCGCTGCCCCCGCCGGCTCCACCAGCGCTGCCCCCGCCGGCACCACCAGCGCTGACCCCGCCGGCACCACCAGAGCTACCCCCGCCGGCACCACCAGCGCTGACCCCGCCGGTGTTCCTGGCGGAACAACAAGCAGGGATAATCCTGCCACCACCACCACCAGCTGTGCTCCCGCCGGTACCACCGCCGCCTGTGCTCCCTCCCTGGCCTGCATGGCCACTGCCACCCTAGCAGAATGCAGCATGGCGGGGAGGCCGGGGAGGAGGACGTCCCCGCAGGAGACGAGGGCGCGGGCGAGGACAATTAACAATAAACACTACTAATTCATATAATTATAATTATTATTATTTAAGTTATTTGTTATTGCATTAAGAGATAAAGGGGATCGTCCAAATTATATATGCTCTTCCTACATTTCATTGACGGTGAAAAAAAACCTATGAAACAAGTAAATAAAAACATTCTCTAACGAGAGAGTTGTTGGTATATAGGATTGACCAATGGTGGTGTAAAAAGCACAGAAACAAGAGTGACAGAAATTTTACTGGAAAATTGAAATAGGCCTATATTTAGCACACAATATAACACACATGCCTGAGTAATGGGCTAAATATAGGCCTATTTCAATTTTCCAGTAAAATTTCTGTCACTCTTGTTTCTGTGCTTTTTACACCACCATTGGTCAATCCTATATACCAACAACTCTCTCGTTAGAGAATGTTTTTATTTACTTGTAAATTTAGTGCAGGTTTGAGTGCCAAAAATTATTAATAAAAATCTATTATACATTATTAAATAGAACTTGATATATGTGTGTCTATATGACATATAAGGATAACGTGCCGGTAAATTTCGAAGCGATTGGTACAATTCCCGTCCTTCTAAACCGTTCCTAGCTCGAGTTATACCTTCCTAAGAAGAAGACGACGACGATGGAGAATTATTTTAGGACTGGGCACGAGAAACAGGAAATTGTTTATTTCTCTATAACCACACCGTTTTATGACACGGTACCAACGTAGAACTGTAGATCGTTGTGCTCTCATTCCATCGCGATAAAGAGATAAGCGATCCGTTTCTCCGTTGTCCGTCCAGACGCTAGTGAAGTTTTATTAATGGCATTCATCAACCCTCAATCAATCTTATATTGAACCTGCTGCCGCAGGTTCAGATATCTTTTATTTGTATAAATGCAATATGCTGCTGTATACATAATTTAGTACACAGGTAACATGTGATCATGTACCAGTATACATATAATATACTCACGCTCGCAAGTGGCTGTGGTATAGGGGATAGCTTCGAGTAACCAGTACATGGAGTGCTCCATTCGTCGACCGATAGTGGCTAGAGCTTGACTTTTTTTCGCTAAAAGGATGTTAAAATGACCATGTCAGCATCTGTAAACAAGTATGATTATAGGACAAGGTACGGTTTTAACCGGACCACTTATTCCCCGAGGGGAAAAAAAATCAGTTGTGACCCCCTGACGTATGCATTATTCCCATACCGGCCATAGTTATAACCGGAGCACTTACTATAGTGTGGCTACACTAGCCTGTAAGATGAGAAGAGCATTTTAGCTGTGGCCAATAAACTTGCAAGTGTAATAAGCGCACAATTAACGCATGGTCATTGCATTATAATGGCTGCCTATGTAAACTGTGACGCAAGTGCGGTTGTGTATTCTACAACTCAATGTACTGATCCGGCATATATTTCAAGTATAGTTCAAAGTATACAGTATCGTATAACAAACTATTTGCACAGTGGTACTGACAAGATGCCGCACATGCACTAGTACTATAGATATATGTCTCAAATGTCAGGGATTGAGGTGGATATGCATTCCCTTAGCTTTTGAGACCTTCTGCAACTGGGGTAAGGAGGCTCACCTCATATAGTGTGTAGATGAAGTCATTGTTATTAATTTACATAGCTCTATTCTGCACTAGAAATATCTATAGCTGCATCTGTGGTCCTTCGTCAACATCCGGTGCATGATCCATCTTCGATGTTCTCATTGTCTGGTACATCCATCCAGGTCCCCATTATAGGAAGAGGGGAAGAGGGGAAAGGGGAAGAGGGGAAAGGGGAGGGGGGAGAAAAAAAAAGAAGAAGACGACGACGACGACGACGGAGGAAAAATTTTAGATGAGACGGTAACCGATGGGACAAGTATTTTTGTTCTCTAAAAGTACACATTATGACATGGAAACAACGCAGAACTGTTCTCCTTCTTGATATCGTCACTAAGAGCGAAGTGACCCAACACTTGCTGTCCACGCGGGTATCGTCCCCTCCATCGTGCACGTTAGATTTCCGATTTTCAATGCAGGTGTGGCGGAGACGTTGAAGACCTTGTCTTTCCACGAAGGGGCCGTTCATAAATTACGTCACTAGCCTGTAAGATGAGAAGAGCATTTTAGCTGTGGCCAATAAACTTGCAAGTGTAATAAGCGCACAATTAACGGATGGTCATTGCATTATAATGGCTGCCTATGTAAACTGTGACGCAAGTGCGGTTGTGTATTCTACAACGTCGTATATTTCAAATGTACTGATCCGGCGTATATTTCAAGTATAGTTCAAAGTATACAGTATCGTATAACAAACTATTTGCACAGTGGTACTGACAAGATGCCGCACATGCACTAGTACTATAGATATATGTCTCAAATGAGGTGGATGTGCATTCCCTTAGCTTTTGAGACCTTCTGCAACTGGGGTAAGGAGGCTCACCTCATAGAGTGTGTCAGTAGATGAAGTCATTGTTATTAATTTACATAGTTCTATTCTGCACTAGAAATATCTATAGCTGCATGCATCTGTGGTCCTTCGTCAACATCCGGTGCATGATCCATCTTCGATGTTCTCATTGTCTGGTATACATCCATCCAGGTCCCAGGGGAAAGGGGAAGAGGGGAAAGGGGAGGGGGGAGAAAAAAAAAGAAGAAGACGACGACGACGACGACGGAGGAAAATTTTTAGATGAGACGGTAACCGATGGGACAAGTATTTTTGTTCTCTAAAAGTACACATTATGACATGGAAACAACGCAGAACTGTTCTCCTTCTTGATATCGTCACTAAGAGCGAAGTGACCCAACACTTGCTGTCCACGCGGGTATCGTCCCCTCCATCGTGCACGTTAGATTTCCGATTTTCAATGCAGGTGTGGCGGAGACGTTGAAGACCTTGTCTTTCCACGGAGGGGCCGTTCATAAATTACGTCACGCTATTCAGTTTTGACCATTATGGACCCCTCCCCCCCCCCCCCCCCCCCCCCCCCCTCGTCACACATTATCCCATACTGATGTATGCTTAATGTATACATCGTCACACTGGCTGATACCCCCCTCTCCCCCCTCAGCGTGACGTAATTTATGAACGGCCCCGAAGGTGATCAAAAACAACAGACATAACATAGAGCTTTACCGTATCCTGTAGGCAAAATAGAAATATATTCGCGGCCATGTACAAAGCTAAAAATCGCCTCCTTCTGTTTGTCCCCACTCTCAGCTCTGTCATCGCGAAACGCACAACTCGTTCAAACGTATTCATATTTACACTCAGCGTGGGTCTGGGTCGAGCTAGTGTTTGTACGTCATAATTAAAAACGCACGAATTACGTAACTTCCGAAACACCAAACATTGCGTCATATTGGTCTGGAAACGGCCCTGTACTGGATATTATATAATTAACGTAAACACGTACGTAATACACTTCAATGGCATCGACCGATGTATCGACTGCAATGCAATTTTTATGCGGTTTAACAACGGTTCGTTGCATACAGTTAATGACACATTGGAATTGGACAGCTGTCTTGTTGGGCATTTGCGCATTTTGCCAGACGGGTGTAGACTGCAATGGCCAGCTTCTTTGCATTACACCCAATGGACAGTTGACGGACTTAGCCATTAGCGACGACGATGGCAGTCAACTGTTTGTAAGCGCAATTGTTAGCGGACAAAGCGTGGTGTACAGGTTGAACGGCAATCTGACGATTCAAGAGGCTTTATGGTTGACTGGAGAAATGCTCCATTTGGGAATGGCTTTGACACCGGACGGCAATAAACTTGTGACGTGCGCGCGCGACAGAAGCTGTACCGTCCGCGATGCAAGCGATTTGAACAATGGCTCCAGCAAGGTATTTGAAAACGTTCTGTCCAGCAGCGATAGCGTGGCCTTGGTGAGTGCCCACGTCAGAGAAGGAGAGAACAGCTTCTTCGTAGGCAGTAGCAACGGTACTGTGATCCTTATCGGTCAGTACGGACTTGACGGCCCGGCTCTAAACTTGAGTAGGGCGTCGGGTGATCTGTTTCTTGTGACTGCAACCACATTCTACCGCAAATGGTTTGGCGGGTTCCTGGCGGGCTGCTATGCGTACTTCGTGGTGCTCGATGTGAACGCTTCTACCGGGTCGTCGCCAGGAATCAGGGTACTGAGGGTGTGCAACAACATAAACGAGACACTGGTAACGGCTATGTCCGAAATAGAACTGGATTGCTTGGGTCTTGCCGGGCAGGCTAACGGTTACGCTATGCTAGCCGGTGCGTCTATTGTTTCCTACCCGATAAATGGACCCGCGTCCTCTGAAGCCACCCTTCTGCTTGGAATAATCGTCTCACCCCCAACGGGTGGCAACGTTGGAGGTACGTACCGCAGCGGTGTGTGCGCCTATCCACTGTCCCAGATTGACGCGAGGATGGACAACGCCTCCACGCCCTCCCCCACACACACCTGTACCTCTGGGGCCCTTCCATGGCGGAGTGCTAACGACTCGACCTTTGAGTGCAGCAGCGGGTGCAATATGTCGTCGCCCGGGGCAACCGCAGCACCAAAGCTCTCTGCAGCGTCACGTCCTGTGTCTGTACCATTGGCCAACACCTCCTATGAACTGAACTATGTACTGTCCATCTACACGGAATCTCTAACCTTAATGTTCATCGCGTCTACCAACCAACTGGGGGACTCCGTTCTACAGGCTGTGAGTAGAAAAGTGCACGTGCATTTTACCATGCACAGTCAGTATGCATATCTGTTAACCCTGTAGTTCCATGTTGTTGATGGCTCTGTGAACAGTGCTGGTAGGTGGTTCTCCTCGTGGGTGATGCCCTACCCAGTGACGAAACTGGTAGGGAGCAGTGAGCCTATCCATATTTATGCCATCACCAATGTGTCTGTAAGTGAACTAAGATATCTTAGAAGTGTGTGGGTCACCTAGCCCTATACCCCATTACAACCATTACCCAAATACCTTCTTGCTTTTAAAAGCATGTGAAATATAATAACCCTGGTGAAATGTCATTAATATTTGCAAGTATGATCTTCCACATGTCCCAATTGGACCACTCCTTTAGCCATACCACCCCCTCCTCCACATCTTAAAGGTTGTCCAGGTCCCCATAGAGCAATGTTCCAATTTTACTGACTGTCTGAACTGTGCAGCTAATGTGAACCCTCTGTGTGGATGGTGTACTGTGGATCAGAAGTGTTCCCGGAGGTCACAGTGTCATAACAGCACAGCATCTGGACACTGGTTGCAGGGTAGCACAACCCAATGTCCCCCCAGGGCCATAATGTCTACCGGCATCCCTACATACACTTCAGTTTACCCTACTAAAACTATACCTTCGTAAGGGAGAATATTGCCATAGTCGTATGTTTACAACATCATCATTGGCTTCTTCCACAGTGGAGGCATTGCCCTTACATTCCATGGAACATACCTCAACACCACCCAAAAGGCTGTATTCGTGGTGTTCAATGGAGGTATATCGGTATGTGGTGGTATCCAAGCTCCGACAGGGCATTAGCGGTCTATGTACTCCCCTCCATTCTCCACCTGTCCTCTTTGTACCCTCATCCATACCCACCTCCTCATCCTCATCCTATCCCCCTCTGCTCCTCCCCCTATTTCTTCCTCTTCTCTTTAGGAGTGTGAACAGACATTTAGTACCCTCAAATGTATTGTCCCACCTCTTGGAATAGATTTGTATTCTGCTGAAAATGATGTATTCTTGATCCCTGATGTGAACTACACTATAATGATGGGGAATGCCCCTGGACCAACAGGAAATGACCTGACTATCAGTTTAGACTTTGATCCTTTCTTCCTGTACATTTACTCTGAAGATCGAACACAAATTATTGGTTCTGTTAAGACCATAAAAATATCAGTAGGTGACCATGGTTACATCTCTAAACACTAGTACTAATATTCAAATCAACAATGTTCCCTCTCAGGGCTACTACATAACCAGCGTTGATGTCTTGTTTGAGATCACAGTGACTGTTGGAGGAGAGAAGTGTGAGGTAAACGTAGCAGCCACAACCAGCACGGTGAGACAGTCCTACCTTTCTTTGCAGAGAGGTGACCCATCCCCCCCCCCTCCCCTACCTCGTACCTCTGTCACCTCAGGTCCTGGCTTGCCAGCCTCCTCAGTTCCTTTCTGCTGTGTCTTCATTTGATGCTCTGGTACTGTCCCTACCTCACCACACCCAAAACCCTTCCACCACCCCACCCCCCCACACACACACTCTCTGCCAGCTTCCTTGGTGTTGTAGTAAAACAATCAAAATGTCATTCATATTTTATGTGTAGGTCAATATTAGTGTTGGTCGATATCTGAACTTCATGCCTGGAAACATTACACTGCAAGCGCTGCCTGGAAATATTACACAGCAAATGCTGCCTGGAAATGTTACACAGCAATTGCCAGCCAATGGCATAACATATCCAGTAGCTGCAATAGCAGGAGGTGTGGCCGGGGGTGTGACTTTCCTCCTCCTCCTCCTGGGTCTGGTTGTGGTAACCATCTTGGTGATCCACAGAAGGTCTTCCTTGCAGAAGAGCTATAAGATCAGTGAACTGATGTCTGAGCTACTGGCTAAGAAGGATGGAGGGAATGGAGGTACAATTATAACCTCATCTGCATGTTTTATTTATTTATAAAAAAGCAACTTCATCGAGGGTCTATGACTATGAGAGGGGGGGTGGACTTTATGGTCACATAATTGTACATGCAGGATGAAGAATGTTTATTGAGTGTGTGGAATTTGCATCTTAGGTGAAGGTGGTGGATGCTACAACATTCCATAACGCATAAATGACAGCATTCATATGAGCTCCTAAACTCTGTTAGCAAAAGATCATGTGTAAAAGTTGTAACTAGATCACTTGTAGTATCAATAGCTTGCCATTGATAGTTCTATAAGCTGTTCAATATTCACTGGACATGGAGTATTAATCAATGATGTGTGAAAGTGCTGATGTGCGAGCTGCTATTGATAGCTAACCATTGAAGTATTAATCAATGTCGTGTGTACCATGCTGCAGGACTGTCTAGTATGGAAGACTTTATGAAGCAGTACACTGGAGCCATCATACCCAGGGAACAGATTCATGTTCTAAATGCCCTTGGCAATGGTATGTTACATTTGTCCCTTTATAAAAATCTACCGTATCTTTTGATTTCTGACCTTCTCCATATCAATTCCTAAATACACCTATGTCCTGATGTGCTGTGATCACAACCCTGATCATCACCTTGGTCTGCTGTGACCTCACCTTGAACCTCACCCCTGGTCTGGTGTGACCCCCTGATCCTCTGATGTGACCCTACCCTGATCTACTGTAACCCCATCTTGGTCCTTACCCTGGTGTACTGTGACCTTCATCCTCACTTGGTCTGTTGCTGGGTGATAAGGTGAATTTGGAGTGGTGTACAAAGCACATCTCCTTCATGGAAATAATGCTGAACCTGAAGTAGTGGCTATTAAGACGCTGAAAGGTGAAGTGTGTGTGTGTGTGTGTGTGTGTGTGTGTGTGTGTGTGTGTGTGTGTGTGTGTGTGTGTGTGTGTGTGTGTGTCCATATGGCAAATGTTCTCTCCATTAAGCTCAGCCACATCCATTATAACCAGGTCTGTTCACACTGAATGACCTTGCTGGTATGATGAGTGAGATCCTAAAGATGCAAGACTTCCACCACCCCCATGTGATGACCCTAATGGGCATGTCCTTTGATGCCGCCAATACCCCCTCCATGGTGATGCCTTACATGGCCAATGGATGTCTCCTCTCCTACCTCAAGAACAACAGACCTCTTCTGCTGATACTTGACATGGCTGATGAGGACAAGGTAAGAGGGGGTCCACCCGACTTATGCACAGAATACAATAAAGGTTTTATGCCATCATTTTAGCTGCACATGTCCCAGAAGCAGCTAATAACATCATGTTACCAGATAGCCCAGGGGATGGAATACCTTGCAGCACAAAAGTTTGTACACAGAGACTTAGCAGCAAGGAACTGCATGTGAGGGAGTGAGCACACTAAGTGTGATGGTAGCAGGGGTGGGTGGGGCAGTAGTAATGATATGCATCTGGCCAACTGCTGCAGGATTGATGGAGATGGTGTCATCAAGGTGGGGGACTTTGGTCTGTCAGAAGATGTTTATGTATCGGGGTACTTCAGAATAGACAAGAGTTCATCGGGAGTCAAACTGCCCTTCAAGTGGTTGGCCCCAGAGAGCATTCAGGATTTAGTGTTCAGTGAGAAGACTGATGTGGTGAGATGTGTGTGTGCTCACCTAAAGCACTTCAAGGTTTCAACTCTTTACTGAACCAAAGAAACCCGCATGTTACCATTGTCTGCAGTACAGAGAACACAAGCATACCTTTGCATTTTCATTATTCCTTGTCTCCCACACACTTGTAAGAAATGGTCGTAATAAAATGCATAAGTGACATTGGATATATGTTGTGGCTTGGGGCTAGGTTGGAGGATGAGTAAAACAAACCATGTGTAGCAAATTAAGGAGAAATGCTATGGTGGTTTAGTATAGACACTTCAAATGGCTAATAGATGCACACAGCAATGACAAATAGGTCAGTGCACATCAATAATTTCACACTGCCATCATTTGAATAGTGTTGTTGACTAAGTCATCCATCCCTCTTCTACCCTCGCCTCCAGTGGTCATTTGGCGTGACCTGCTGGGAAATATTTACTGCTGGGAACGTCCCATACTCTGGTCTGAATGCCAGTGATCTACCTACTTTTCTAAGAAATGGGAGGAGACTGGAGAAACCTGAAAATTTGGCTTGTTCTGAAACGATGTAATGTAAATAGAACGCATGCTCATTCATCATTGGTGTCTTGACATTTCCAAGGTACTCACTGATGCTGAGGTGTTGGGATTCTGACCCCGAGGACAGACCATCATTTACAAAGATTGCCCACACCATCTCCAAGTCCCTCCAGATAATGTCTGATTACCTGGGAGGTCACAGAGAACTATTAATTGTAAATCTAAATCAAACCCCCTCCCCCCCCCCCCCCCTTCTTTTGAAGGCTCTCAACTTTGTCATAACCTCCATTACATGCATACAAAATGTTTTTTAATTTTTTATGTAGCTTAGTGTTGATATGGTTGTGCCAGATCTATAGTTCATGTACCCTATTTTTTGCCTCCAACCTTACACAGGAAAACACCAGCGCCATTGCACTTACCCCTGCCAAGGGGTATGGTGATGATGTCAATACAATTCATATGTCAGCTTGTGAGGCTTATAAAGTGCTTCCTAACAATGACTACATCAACCAAGTAAGTCAACTTACACTATGCAGCCATGTGTCCTTTGGCCTATCCAACTACCATTTGACAGCTCCAATTCAAGCATTATGTTAACACATGCAAGCTATAATATCAAAGCAGTACTGCTGACCAGGCTGATGCGATTAATCGCGATATTTATATATGCACCGCAAGCAGACTGTGGTTATACAAACTACAAAACAAAGGTATAACTTTGGTATAAATGCAAATTATGTGCGTTTATACCAAAGTTATAGTTTTTTAGTTTGCATAACCACAGTCATGACGTATTGCGGTATGCGATAGTAATAATTTGGATTTACATTGTATTTACTATTAACCAAATGTGGTGCAAATGTAAATATTGGTATTGTTTATGTGACTTTCCGCTTATAGTGCATGTAATGAAGACTTTACATTTACTGTGGGGTTGATGTCACATGTAGCATATTTTCTAACACCTTTGCACCACATTTGATTAATAGTAAAATTATGCTTGATTATAAGGTTTTAAACCTCTTCACACCATAATGCTGGCGATTTTACCTTATACCTGTATACAAATTATTTTTACCATAATATACACCTGTTCTAACAACGGCTTCTACGCAACCTATATAACATGCCTGCACTACATGTTGTAACATTGATTTATTGTTGTCACAAGGAACTACATGTTCTCCAAGGAGGACTGCATACTGTAGCTTAGTATTAACAAGGGTATGCCAGTTCTTTAGTTTTGTCGTAACGTGTGACCGGTACCACGCGTTATATGATGCCCTTGCCAGCGATGCGCCCGATGCTAGCAAGGTAAGTCAATAGGAACACACACAACGTGGATTGCACGAACGATCGAATATCAAATATAATGTCAAGTGCGCCTCACGTGCTATTACATAATAAGTGTAACCTACTACACTCCTCCCCCCTTGTCAAAACTACCCCCCCCCCCCCCCCCCCCCCCCCGGGTGTGTTTTTGTTTTTACAACCTGTTAGGAGGGTGAGAGGTGCGACTTGACCTTCTGAGGTTACTGTGATTGCCAACTTCCTGTTGTGCATGTGCCTGAGGAATTATGGTTGATGCATTGGTGTTGAGTTCAGGTTCAGGTTCAGGTGTATCCTCTTGTTCCGGGTCAGCTGACTGCCTTTTCCTTATGTGGTCTATATGTCGACGCAGAATACGACCATCTTGCAGCTTGACTTTGTATGTCAATGGACCATTCACTTCAATCACCACTCCTGAATCCCATTCATTGCTGGAACTAGTGTCCTTGATGAACACTCTGTCACCACACACCAACACTCTGGCCTTGGCATGTAGGTCATGAGAACTTTTCTGCTTTTCCTGGTGGTGGAGCACTTTGGCTCCCATCACTGGTTGCATCAATTCCAGGTGAGACCTTAGACGTCTACCAAACATGAGCTCAGCTGGTGAAGTCTCAATAACTGATTGAGGTGTCACTCTGTATGAAAACAAAAACCTTGAGACTCTTGTTTCCAATGTACCTTCTTTTAGTTTTCTCAGACCAGCCTTGAATGTCTGAACTGCTCTTTCTGCCAATCCGTTTGATGCAGGGTGGTATGGTGATGTTTTTATGTGTCTAACACCATTCCGTTTCATGAAATCCTCAAACTCGTCGCTTGTGAATGTAGATCCGTTATCAGTCACTAGTATTTCAGGTAGACCCAAATAACAGAATGATTGTCTCAGCTTTTCAATTGTGGTAGATGATGTAGATGATGACGTTGGGTATACCTCCATCCACTTTGAGTGAGCATCAATCAGAATAAGGAACATTTTGCCTTCTAGTGGACCTGCATAATCAGCATGTACACGTGTCCAAGGACGTTGAGGCCATTCCCACACATTTAATGGTGCTGCTTGGGGCATGTTACGTGACGCTTGACATGTAGAACAGGTCTGTACTTCTTTCTCTATGTCTTTGTCCATTCCAGGCCACCAGACGTACTGGCGAGCCAGGTTCTTCATCCTGGAAATGCCTGGATGAGAGTCATGCAGTTCACTTAGGACTTTGTTCCTTAGCTTGACAGGAACAATGACTCTAGTTCCCCAAAGAATACATCCCTCCTGCAAACTTAGTTCGTCCTTCCGTCTTGAGAATGGTGCTATCTCCTTTGAATCTTCGCCTTGTGGCCACCCTTCCATGACAAACTTTTTTACTCTAGACATCAGAGGATCTCGGTCTGTCTGCGTTTTTATTTGCTTTGCTGAGACCGGTGTACTGTCTAAGTGCTCCAGTAATGCCACAACTTCCACTGGTACAGGTATGTCTGTATTCATAGGTTCTGCCAACGGTAAGCGGCTGAGAGCATCTACATTTCCTTGCTTGTCTCCTGGTTTGTACTTTATGCTGTACTGGTAGCCTCCAAGTATGACTGCCCATCTTTGGAGTCTGGCCGAAGCCATAGGAGATACAGCCTTGTTTTCACTTAGTATGTACTGAAGAGGTTTGTGGTCTGACTGAATGACAAACTGATGACCATACACAAATGAGTGGAATCGCTTCACTCCGAAAATGATAGCAAGTGCTTCTCTATCCAGTTGTGAGTACTGACGTTCTGCTGTTGCCAATGACCTGGATGCAAATGCAATTGGTCTTTCTTCTCCATCTTCTAAGATATGCAAGAGTACTGCTCCAACGCCATACGGAGATGCATCACATGATAACACAAGTGGTAGTGTTTGGTCAAAATGTGCTAACAGCTTAGGGGACTTGAGCATGTCTTTGACTCTATTGTATGCTGCCCTTTGTTCAGTACCCCACTTCCACGGTACACCTTTCCGAAGAAGTATATGCATGGGAGCCAGGACAGTAGACAAATCCGGTAGGAACTTTGCATAATAGTTCACGAGTCCCAGGAAAGATCTCAGTTCTGAAAGGTTCTTTGGTTCTGGTGCCTTGGTGATTGCTTTCACCTTGTTTTCTGACGGTTTTAAGCCCTCTTTAGTTATCTTGTATCCCAAGTACTCAACTTCTGGCATTGCAAACATGCATTTATCCTTCCTCAGTCTCATGCCCGCTGACTCCAGTATTTGCAAGACTTGATCCAGATTGTGAAGATGTTCCTGTTGTGATTTTCCTGTTATAAGGATATCATCTATGTACACGCAAACATGTGGTAGCCCCTGAAGTAACTCTTCCATTATTCTTTGAAAAATTGCTGGAGCAGATGCCACACCAAATGGTAACCTGTTATAGGTATATAGACCCTTGTGAGTGTTGATTGTCACATAAGGCCATGATTCCTCTGATAACTCCAGCTGCTGGTAGGCGTGTGATAAGTCTAACTTTGTGAAAACTACTCCTCCAGCCAATTTTGCAAGTAGATCTTCCACTAGTGGTAGTGGATAAATCTCCGTCTTCGACACTTTGTTCACAGTTAATTTGTAGTCGCCGCAAATTCGCACTTTTCCATCTGGTTTCACTATGGGTACAATAGGTGCTGCCCATTCTGAGAACTGTACTGGTGTTATCACTCCATCTTCCAATAGTCTCTCCAGTTCTAATTCCACTTTCTTCCTTAGTACATGAGGTACCTGTCTGGCTTTCCAAAATTGTGGCTTCACCTGCGAGTCCACATATAACTTTGCCTTTACTCCAGATATCTTCCCTAGTTCCTCCTTGAAGAGAGCTTTGTGTTGATCCAGCACACTCTGAATGGTTTGCTGTTCACCTAGAGAGAAAATGTCTTTCCAGTTCAGTGTTAACTCGGCTAGCCAATCTCTACCCATCAGGCTTGGACCATTTCCACCTACTATGTGAAGTGGTAGCTGTTTTGTTTGCTCCTTGTACTTGACTGTGACAGTGGCTTTTCCTAGTACCGCAATATGTTTTCCGGTATATGTCCTCAATTTTGTATTGGATGGTTCCATTGCTATGGTGCCTCCAGTTTGCAGCAGCCTTTTATAGACAGTTTCACTTATCAATGACACAGCAGCTACTGTATCAATGTCCATAGATAGCTCCTTCCCATTGATTTTGACGGTGGTCTTTAATGTTCCTACACTTTTGTTCCCAACAGGATACACTGAATACTCCTTTGACACCGCGAGGCAGTCCTGTTCAGTTACAGGTTTCTTTTTACGTGAGTTTTCCTTGGAAGTTCTTGCTGCTTGAGGCTCTCCTTTCTCACTTGACCTGGCTGTCTTCTGTTTACTTCTGCAGACCCTATCAATATGCCCTATCTTTCCACATTCTCGACATACTGCATTCTTGTATCTGCACTCCGCAAAAGGATGACTATTCCCACATCGATAGCATGCTACTTTCTTACTTCCGCCTTGTTTGTATGCAGTTGCATTAGGGCGCGGTTGACTGCCTGTGACTTTGTTTACCTGAGGTTCGTATGTGGTTCCACGTATCAACTTAGCATCTTTTGCTGCCAGTTCCATAGCTGATGCGATTTCCAAAGCACGTTTCAGTGTCAGTTTACTCTCCGACAGTAAGCGATGCTGAATCTGAGTGTCTTCGATTCCTGAAACCAGGCGGTCCCGCAACATGTCTTCCAACATATCTCCAAACTCGCAGTGTTCGGCTAGTTTCCTTAACTCAGCTACGAACGAAGCGATAGATTCTCCGCCTTGCCGTGCTCGAGAATTAAATTTGAACCGTTGAGCGATCACAGACGGACGCGGACTTTGATGAGCCTTGACTTTTTCAACCAACTGTTCAAAATTGAAATCTGTTACTTTATTTGGCGCGACCAAACTGCGAATGAGACTATATGTCCTCGCTCCACACACGCTCAAGAGGATTGCCCTCCTTTTTGAGGCGTCTTTGACATCGTTCGCTATGAAATAGTGTTCTAAACGTTCAGCGTACACTGACCACTCTTCTTGATCCGCGTTGTATTCTCCCAGCGTTCCATGTTTCGCCATGACTGTTCAGATCCTGTGTCTGTCACAAGAAGTGTCCAAATTACCCTCGTCGCCAATATGTCGTAACGTGTGACCGGTACCACGCGTTATATGATGCCCTTGCCAGCGATGCGCCCGATGCTAACAAGGTAAGTCAATAGGAACACACACAACGTGGATTGCACGAACGATCGAATATCAAATATAATGTCAAGTGCACCTCACGTGCTATTACATCATAAGTGTAACCTACTACAAGTTTATGTGCCCCATCATTGTTTGCCTCCAACCTTACACAGGAAAACACCGGTGCCAGCAGTATTGACTTTATTGCTGCCCAGGGATGTGGTGATGATATCAATACATTTCATATGTCAGCTTGTGAGGCTTATAAACTGCTTCCTACCAATGACTACGTCAACCAAGTAAGTCAACTGGCTCAACTCACTGATTATGCAGCTATGTGTGGTTGCTTTGGTCTATTCTATTACCATTTGTATATTATGTTCTGTACAGCAACAGACGCAGGATATAGAAGCCCATGGTGCAGTGCTGACCAATGAAGGGGCTGTATCACTACCTACTCCACGTTACATTGAAAATGTACAGGTTGAGTACTACTGGTCTATCATGAATACTCTTGTAGGTGTTCTGTTAACTAACCTCTAATACTTAATCTATGGGTACTAATTATTGTGTCACATTCACCTTTTACCACCGCAACATTAATGTAGAGCAAATCCACCATACCATTAACATAGAGCATTTCCACCATACCATTAATGTAGATCATATCACCCATACTCAGTGCATAACCACCGTACTGAATAGTGCATAACCACCGACTAAATAGAGCATATCCATCATACCATTAAAGCCGGTGACAACATCAAGGGAGTACACATTAATGGCATTGTTATGAAAACGCCACAAAATCACAATGGAAAAATCTATCAGCCATATATGCAGGCTATAAAAATGAACCTTGTGCGACTTAACTAGTCAAAATTTTAATTTTTAACTTAAGAGGGATTTGTATCGCATCCTCTACATGCAGAAAATTTCATTTTCTGCTTGTTTGGCTTTCAAAATACAGCCTTAAAACGTTATCCCCATCTTCATACACTTTTTACCTTGTGCAAACTAAACAAAATTATTGCATGTTATATTAAAACAGTCGATCAAACAATATCTTTGTTTGAATCTATGAAATCAAAACAACAAGTAATTTTGAATAGCTCAGGAGACAAGGTTTTTAGTGAACAGCAGCTTGCAGGTACACAAATGAGGTTTATTATATTAAATTGAAAGGAGTAGTCATTAAATCTGAATTCTGAAATTACAACAAATTATTCAAATGGTCCAACAGGTGAGAGCAATTTATATCAAAATATTGATTAATCATTTAGCAGAATATCATGTAGTGAATTTTAATTAATAACCTGTTTCTGAATTCTCTCTAGTCCATGGTTAAAAAAGTGCTAAACATACCACCCGTTTTAATTAATAAGTCAATTAACTGCTGGTGATTGTGCAAGTGCGAGCCATTACTGTATCTGCCAATTTGTTTATTGAAAATCATTGATCACTTACGTACCTGTTTCTAATGGTTTATCAGATTCATTTTTATTCAGATTCTGGTTCCAGATAATCCAGAGAGTATATTGATGAGCGAATCAGATACAGCTTTGTATATTTGATGACTGCTGCTTCTTAGATACTATGAGGGTTTGTGTTTTGATGGTACTGTTTTTTTTAACCATATACTTGTATAGTATGTACTCTGTAATCAATTGCTGATTCGATAAATTCAAAGCTTGCATTTAATGACCAGGGTGGAAATGCAATCAGATATGTGCCCCAAACACCTACTGTGCGTGCCCAGTACAGCTGAAATGACTGCCAGTAGCAGATCCAGGGGGGGAGGGAGGGGGGGGGGGGGGGGGCAAATCATATTCACAATTAATTTTCCCATATATGGCATAGGTAGTACCATATATATTGTGAAATTTAATCGTGAATATGATTTGTGCCACACACCCCCCCCCCCCCCCCCCCCCCCCCGGATCCGCCACTGACTGCATACTATCCTCTTTTGCACACACACACACACACACACACACACACACACACACACACACACCACACACACACGCACGTACATGCATGCACACACACACACAGTACACACACACACACACACACACACACACACACACACACACACACCATCCTCCTAGGCACAACAACTTAATTGGCCATATTGCAATATAATTAAATAATCAATTCTTTGCAATAATGAACAATTGGATAACAGAGACCTTGGGTGGTATTGATGAGGTTCTAAAACCCAATTGCCTTCACCTTTATAAGCTTCTAAAGCTGAAAATGATAAAGGTGTTCTACATTAATATTTTCATGTATTCTGATTTGATATGATGTCTTAATATTTTTGTGTATGCATTTTGATATTAATGATTAAATCATTTGAGCTAGGATAAAGAAATGATTCTGGTATGATTAATCATGTGATTTTCCATGCTGAATCACATGAAAAATGAATGTATAGAAAATAGGATGTTGATACCCAATTGCAAAAATGTTTGGAAGATATAGCAATCGTTATGTAAAGCATTTTTATAACCTGGCCAATAGAAATGAACTCGACATGCAGACATTTTAGTTAACAACTGGGGCATTAATGGCAAATGGTGGCTGGCTGCTTTTGCTCTCTCTGTATCCTCTCCGCTACAACCTGACAGTGTTTTTAAAGCGGGACATATGGCTGGTTCAGCAGCTGCTGCCATAGGACTTGGTTGGAGTTGTATACCACTAGTAGTCGAATCCTTTGGGGCCTGGGGTGAACTACTTTCTAAAAACTTGCATCCCGCCCGTCAGTTCAGGCCAACTCCACTATCCACCACTCTTGATCTCCTCTATAGCAGGCTCAACCTGTGCCTTGTCCATTCAAATGCAAGTGCATTCCGTACACCGGCAGGTCCCAGTGTCCATTTTTCAGAGTTCTGTTTAGCTTGTTGACTTATTTCATATCTGAGTTGCTGTTGCTAATTGCAATAAACAAATGAAAGGTATTGTTCAAACATCATAATATTATATATGAGGCACTGTTTTGTCAGAAACTATCCCAATTACAATAGGTATGTATGCAAATCAAGGCAATGGCGTGTTTCCAACACTTGGGGAGAAAATGGGATGACCTGGACCACATGATGAAGGGAGAAATTTCTCAAGCAATGAGAGGGCCCCGGTTCCTGCCAGATGCACAATTCCCTAGCCAACATGGCAACAAGGCCGAGAGCGTGTGCCTTGTCATTGCTATTGACATGACCACCATCCCATCGTTCACAACGCACACAACACCTGGTCATAGCTTAACATCAGACCACAATATTGTTGAACACTATACAAATGCTGCATGCTAGTATGCTATTGAGTATGCATAGAGGTCAGCTTTGAGAGCGTTCAACTATCAGTGGGAGACGAACAGGTATGGTGTAGGACTTCCTTATATCAGCAGGAAGTGCTTTAAGGAGCTGGGGTAGGCCTCGCTGGGATATGGCCCCCCGGGGTAGGCCTCGCTGAGATATGGGCCCCTGGGGTAGGCCCCGCTGGGATATGGCCCCCCGGGGTAGGCCTCGCTGGGATATGGCCCCCTGGGGTAGGCCTCGCTGGGATGCACCCCGTGGGGACATCACTTGCTGTGACAGCCCTCTCACATCTGTTGGCTGTTTTCGAGTACTGCTGCTAGTTCTCTGCACAGGGAACAGTTTTTTGAAGTCTTTCACACGAGCCATGCGGTGATCATGTGATGTAACTCTTTCCAGGAGTGTCAGACTGGTCCCTGCCTTTGTCACTAAGTCAGCTGTCTGCTTGGAAGCAGGTTTGAATACCAAGAACCTGCCCTCTTGTGTGATATGAAGGGGACACTTAGGAGTGCCTATGGAAGAGAAAAGAGTACTCTGGTTTTCAACACTTACCATCTCTTCACATAACTACTATTCATTACACACCAAAGATTAATCACCACACAGCTAACCTGTTACAGATATTGCTCTCTCATATGAGTGTCCCGTTGCTTCAACCTCTTTATGCCGTAGTGATGACCCACCAATCACAGGACAGGTGGCCACAGCTCTGTAGTTCAAAGCCCGAAACTCCTTGTGTGCCCTGTATCCTCCCCACGCCCTCTGGATTACCCCGGCCGCCCATTCCTCTCTCTCAGCCCTTATCTTCTCTTCCGTCTTCCGCTGTCTCTCCCGCCAAGAGTTCCTGCTCTTCATAGCTCTGAAGGCTCTCTGGATGGTCATGGCAGCATGGTGGGAGCGATGGACCGTGGCTGTCTGGGCAAACTTCCGCAGCACTTGCTCCTTCCTGGCCCTGCTGCTGGCTAGGACGCCTGCAAGCCTCTCCTTCTCTTGCTCTGCAGCCTTCTTGGCCCTCCTCTGGGCTTCCTTGTCGCGGAACTCCTTCCAACGCTCTTGTCTGCTATTGTAGAGTTCCTTCATTTTCATGGCCGCCTCCAGACGCAGCTTCTGTTCCAGCTGCAGGCTGCGCGAGGTGGGAGTGGGTCCTGACAGAAGAACATCATTGCCTGGAGGGAATGGCATCCACGTTAGCAGTCAAAGACGTAAATGTACTAGTGTACTGTGTGCATGGCCTTTAAGCACTGTCTATGTATGCGCCACCACAATCTGGATGTGACAAGTTACCTCCCATCTGCTGACTCCTCCCCCCACTCGGGAAGCTAGATTGTGGCATTGGTCCCTTGGCTCCTGCCTTCATCACCAATTCCCCAGCACCAGCCGCAATGAGCCGTTTGGCAAAATCAAAGATGAGCTTGTTGTTCAGTTCCTGCTCTTTGTGTGCTGCCAGCTGGGACCTGAACTTCTTGCGTTGGAGGTGTCCTCTAGGGGAGTACAGAGGGAACAAAACAGATGACAAATATGTTCACACACTGTTGTAGGCGGGTACCTGTAGAGTGCCTGGATCCTAATGGTGGCTTGTAACTCCTTCTTCATCTGCTTGTAACGCTTCCTCTGACGATACCCTCTGAAGGCTGCACTAAGGACGGTCACTGCCTTGCTCTGGACAGACATACTCTTTCTCAGTTTGCGAGCCCTTCGGAGAAAGGCAAAAGGGGAAAGGGGTGATGGGTTACATGCATGCATACACACACACGTACACAGCACATGCACACACATGCAAACGCACGCAGCATGGCATAACACCTACAGGTAACTTCTAAAGTTGGTTTGAATAGTTTTTGCTGCCAGTTCCCTAATGGTTGAAGATGTTAACCCTCCTGCTGCCTCCAAAAGACCAGCACAGGGTGTGTTGGCATGTAGTTTGGCATAGTCCAGAGGTGTATACCTGCAGTATGGGTACCAAAGAGAGGAAGAGGAGGAGGAGGAGGAGGAGGAGGAGGAGGAGGAGGAGGAGGTGGTGGAGAAGGAGGAGGAGGAGGAGGAGGTGGTGGAGAAGGAGGAGGAGGAGGAGGAGGAAGAGGGGAGGAGGAGGAGGAGGGGAGAAGGAAGAGAAGGAGGAGGAAGACAAGGAGGAGGAGGAGGAGGGAAGGAGGAAGAGGAGAAGGAGGAGGAGGGAAGGAGGAGGAGGAGAAGGAGGAGGAGGAGGAAGAGGAGAAGGGTGTCTTTACAACCACTCTAATGCTTGTCACACCCTTGTGCCCACCTACAAATATCACGTCCTCACCTTTCATCTGTGGAGTCCATGGTGTTTGGGTAGGCGTGATGTGTGAGTAGCTCCCTCACACATCCCTCATGGCCTTCCACTGAGGCCAGGTGGAGTGGTGTCATCCCACTGAGGTCCTGGGAGTCATGGATGGGAGGAGAAGGGGTCAAATGGGAGAGGTGGGAGGAGGTTGTGGTCAGAGGGGATGGGGTGGGAGGAGGTAGGATGGGTGGGAAGAGATGGGTCAGAGGAGATGAGGTGGGGTCAGGGAGATGGGGTGGGAGGAGTTGGGGTCAGAGGGAGGTGACAGACCTGTAGGTTTGGGTCCACATAGTTTTCTAGCAGGAGTACAAGAATTGCTTCCATCCCACCAAATGCAGCCATCTGGCATGACAAAGTGTTTTGATCACACACACACACACACACACACACACACACACACAATACACACACACATACACACACATACACACAGAGTTCATGACATGAAATTGTACCACATATGTGCACATCTCATGACTTACCATGCATGAGCACATCACATATGTACACCCACACACATAACAGACACACTATGCTATCTATCCGACAAATCACTCTTCCCTTTCAATTGTATTTGCACTTACGTGGAGAGCTGTGTTTCCCCCTCCATCGTACAGATTGAGATCTGCTCCATTGGTGACCAACGCTCTCACCGAGTCCAGCTGGCTATTCAGCGTAGCCTTGTGCAGAGCAGCATGCCCATCGCTGTCACGGGTATTGAGGTCACACCCACCTTTGAGCAGCTAAACGCGTGTGTATATGACACTTTTTGCGTAATCCGTGGCATATCACTCACAGCGTGTATACAAGCGCTATGTCCGTTCTCGCAAGCTGGAAATAACGGCGTTTGCTGGAATGCATCGGAAATGTTAGGATCAGCGCCATTGGATATCAGCAAACCGACACATTCAGTTGAGCCAGCATAGCAGGCAAAGTATAATGCTGGGGACGAGAACCAGGTATTACGTAATTTATCATTTAGAACTACACAACCCACAAGAGCGCCACACATCTAAGAGTATACAAGTAAATAAAAACATTCTCTCTGAGATAGTTGGTGGGATATAGGTTTTTCAGGCAAATAGTATACTGGTGTAAAAAGCAAGGAAACAAGTTTCATCAGAAGGGAAAATGTAATAGTCCCATATTTAGCACACTTCGACTAAGGCATATGCTGTTTCTGTGCTAAATATAGGACTATTACATTTTCCCTTCTGATGAAACTTGTTTCCTTGCTTTTTACACCAGTATACTATTTGCCTGAAAAACCTATATCCCACCAACTATCTCAGGGAGAATGTTTTTATTTACTTGTTTCCTTAATTTTTTTAACACCCAAATTACTGTTGCATCGCAGGTTTCCCCCCTTTCATTTAACCGATTTAATTCCATCCAGACGTATTGTGAAAATTTTCTAGGTACCTTGCTTAATTAGAATTGGTAAGACCGTATATAGGCTTTTAGGAGTTTTTGTATCAAAGCGAGTCCTCCAGCAAATTCTAAAGCTATTGGTGCAATTTTCATTGCTTAAAAGTGTTCCTGTCCCGAGTTATGAGTTCTCAAGAAGAAGAAGAAGAAGAAGAAGAAGCAGAAGCAGACGACCCGCCCATTATTTTTGGAAGGGGAACGAGGACGGCAGTATATTTCGTTCTCGACAACCACGCGGTTCTACGACGTGAAACAAAAACGAAACTACTCAGTTTTGACTTCTAGATCGATTGCCGCAACAAGTTAGACGATCCGATCGTCGGGAGCGAAGCTACGGTAGGGTCGAGGGATTTTAATTAAATTCATAGTCGGGGTCAAAACCTATATGGAAGTCTCTAGCGAGACTTCCGATTAGGCATGCACGCACCGCAATAGCCAGCAGATTCGCAAAGGTGTAAATCTTTTGAATTTTTCAAGCGGGAGTTGCTCATGTAGTAACTCCCTTTAAATTAAATATCAGACATGTTGAGGTATACACTAGAGAGTGTTTTTTTTAAGTATTTGGATGTATTACATCAAATGTATATGTCGTAAATTTCATCACAGTATACAGCAAATAAATAGGCACTCAAGTCCTTTATGATGATTGCATGGGCCGAAGGTGTAAAAACAAGCCATGCTAGTGGAGCTACTTATTACGCTTCGCACGCGGTATTATTAAAAAAATTTTAAAGGATAAATCTAGTGAGGTTCATTTTGCGCGAAAACTTTTTTTTTTCTTTGCTGTGCACCCAGTAGGTATTAATTCCTTTTCATTCTAGCAGAGACAATACGTACCTGTTCTTCCATTGTTGTCAGCCTGGTTTACATGTTTGCATAGTCCTTTGCTGGAGAGCAGTGCCTATAACCAACACAGAATGAAGATTATTTTTAGGGAATGCAACCAGGGACAGGCTTACCCCCAACACTTCAGCAGACTCATACTGCACAGCCAGTATTAGGGGGGTGTTGCCAGCGTGGTCGGCCACATGGGTTGGCTCAGGCAGCAGCGACAGGATTGAGCGCACGGTGCTTGCTGATCCTGTCATCACGGCACAGTGAAGCGGTGTGGCACTGTAGAAGAATGGGGATATCTGCCCTCAATTAACGTAATCCGAAATCGTTGCTTCTAGTCCGCAATAATGTCCCACCCTCCATACCCCTCAGCGTCTGCAAGCTGGTCCAGACCTCCCCACTTCACAATGATGGAGGCAACCTCTGCATGGCCCCCAAGACAGGCATAATGCAAGGGAGTCCGCTGGAAGCTGTCCTGGGCATTGATCTCAGCCCTGAAGAATGAGAGCTGATAGACAGCCGGTGGGGGGGATGGATGGTGATGGTTTTAGCTCACCCTTCATTCCCTAAGAGTGCATCAGCAAGCAATAGAGAACCATTGGCTGCCACCAGATGAAGAACTGTACATCCGTACACGTCCCTAAGTGACCAATGTACATGCTGATAAATAATATTATAAACGAAGCAAAATATGGGTGGAGAATTAATGAAGAGCAGGGGTGAGATGGAGCAGATTAGTACTACAGACTGCCCCCTCCCCTTTTTACTTCCAGGGCCATCGACCATGAAAAAAGAGGCCCCCATTCCCTGTTATTAAGTGGGGACATCCAATTTGGCAATGTCGTACCTTCTATTCAACAGTGGTGGGTATGCCTCCATCAAAGCAGCAACACATGAGGCATCAGTGTTGTTGGCAGTCCAGTGTAATGCTGTCTTTCCTTCAATATCAACTGCTACAAGATCACATTCAGCTGTGCAGTGGGAAGGATGACGACAGACGAGAGGAGCAAGAAGTGAAGTAGTGCACGTAAGAGTGGCATACCAATAGGGAGAAATTCAACCTTCTTAGGATCAAGGGAACTCACCTTCATTAAGCAGCGAAATGTGTTTAGCTCTCCCGAAAAGTGCCGCAAAGTGAAGTGGTGTCATACCTTCATTGTCTTTTGGATTGATGTCCCCATACACAACCCTTATAAATAAAAGGGCAGTATCACTGATATAGTCTATTCCATGCATCTGTGAAATGCCCAGTGCTGGTTCCAGTTTCATGCCATACGTAGAAATGCAATGTGGCTTTGTCTCACCTTGCATGGCTGAGTAACACTTGCAGGCACTTGGTAGTTCCATTGGCACATGCCCAGTGCAGTGGAGTGCGTCCGTAGGCATCCCTGCATTGATGGGGGCAAATAAAATTTGCATCATCCCCCTCTCCATTTAAGAGTGGTTGATTGGACACTTACCTAGGTGCCCAGGCAGATGCCGAAGATATCAGGAACTTGAGTGCATTGTGCTTGCCAAAGAAGGCCGCATAGTGAACTGCTGTCCTACCTTCAGCATCAGTCTAGACCACGCAACAGGAAGAGGAACGTTATATGTGTGATGCATGTGGCTTTGTGTCATGTAATTTGAGTGCACAGCATCAGCCGTGATTAGCCAAAGGTTGGTTACTCTTGGTTTATTGCATAGTACAAATGGTGCCATTAGGTACTGCTGACATCCCCCTTCCCAGATGGGCATCACATGATTGAACTACATGCCCCCCACATATCCCAGAACCACCATGTTCATTAAGTGATGGGTGTGTGGTTCTTTACCATTTCCCTCTTTGCACTGAAGTTCAGCAGCATCTCTGCTGTTGGCCAGGAGTCTGCAATGGCTGCATACATGAGAGGGGTGCAACCATTTTCATCAAGAAAGTCCACATGATCTCCTGGTCCAATTTGCTGTGTAGGCAGGATGGGAAGGGGGCGGGGGGGGGGAGGATGTGTCCAAAATGGCAGCACTGTTAACCCCAAGAAGATTGCACTGATTTATATCCTAATTTTATACACATCAACTGCTAGTCTTCCGTAATGACTCCACTCATGGTTCAACATCTAGACTTCAAGATGGCCCCCCCCCCCCCCCCCCCCCCCCCCCCCCCAGTATGTAACCCTCGATTTAGATGCCAGAGTTAAGATCAGATATGTATCTGTACCTTTAACACTTGCATGATAGCTGTTCTGTCCCCATGGGCAGCTGCCTTGTCGAGACCTTGCAGTGTATGATTACCTGCCATTATATGTGAAGAAATGTTAAAACTAGAGGAATGCCATTAACTGTCTAGACCTCTACTTAAGTTGAATCACCATAGGATGTAGATATAATGCAGCAACAGAAGCCAACGTCTCAAGGGTTGTGCGTGCTAGCGCTGTGCGTGCGTGCGTGCGTGCGTGCGTGCGTGCGTGCGTGCGTGTGTGTGTGTGTGTGTGTGTGTGTGTGTGTGTGTGTGTGTGTGTGTGTGTGTGTGTGCGTGTTGTGTGCATGTGTGCGTGAGCGCGCGCGTGTGTGTAGTAGTAATAGTCAATTGGACTTGATCACGTGAGATCATTATTATCTAGTGAATCGTAGGCTAGGTGCGTGCTTTGTAACAGTTGTATATCGATTGCAATCGGCCTTGTGCCCAACTCATCAACGTAGCGTTGTCAACATTACATGGTGTCAGAAGTGTCTATCCACAATGGAGCAACTAAAACCTCCGTGCGAAATGGATTTTGCAACTACTGATAGCGTGTCTTTGGCAGAAAAATGGAGGCGCTGGAGGCAAACGATGGAGCTCTACTTAAACTTGAGCATACCAGACAAATCAGAGAAGGAAAAGTGCAATATATTCCTGTATCTCATTGGACAGATTGGAAGAGACATTCACAGCACGATGACCCTGGCTAACGAAGAAAAAGATAAAATCGAAGTACTGTTCAGAAAGTTTGAAGAACACTGCCTTGCACAGCAAAATGTAACCATGGAACGGTACAGATTTCACATGCGTTGCCAAAGGAAAGACGAAACGGTGAGTCAATTTGTAACCGCGCTCAAGCTACTAGCAGCCAGTTGTAAATTTGGTGAGCTTATGAATGACATGATCAAGGATCGCATTGTGTGCGGAATTAGCTCTGAACGTGTCAAAGAGAGGCTATTAAGAGAGACCAACCTCACACTGGAGAAAGCAATAGGTATCAGCCAAGTAGATGAAGAGTCAAAGAAACAAGTGAAAATTCTGAAGGACGAAACAACCACAGTGGAATCAACAATGGTAATCATGAAAGACGACGAGCAGAACAGCCGAAAACGTCACAGAGGTGAAGAAACAGTAAGAAATCAACATAGGTGCAGAAAATGTGGCACTTTACACAAATGGGGTGAGTGCATTGCATTTGGTAAAAAATGCCTCAAATGTGGCAAACTAGGTCATTTCGCTAAGTGCTGCAGGGCACCAAGAAGAGTGGAGACAATTACCAATGTGGCAGATCACTCACAGTTTGTAGGAGGAATCAGTCAGAAAACAAAGGCAGATACTGATGAGAATGGATGCTATGTACCTCTGAACACACAAGACACACCAGTCAGATTCAAGGTCGATACAGGCTCACAAGCAAATATCATCCCACACTCCATTTTCATGAAAATGGAAAATAGACCCAAACTGAAGCCGACAAACACGAAACTAATAAGTTACACCGGTGAAGACCTGAAGATATCAGGTTCATGTGAATTGAGATGTGGTGAAAAGGTGTTAAACTTCTTCATAGTAAGAACAAACCAATGTCCCATCCTCAGTTTCAAGGCTTCACAGGAGTTGAACCTCATCAAAGTGGTAATGAATGTGACGACACAGGAAATAGATGGTCTAATAGCAGAATACTCTACTGTCTTTGAGGGATTGGGATGTCTAGACCAGCCTTATCACATAAAGATAGATGATACTGTGCAGCCCATAATATGTCCTCCACGGAACATCCCTGTGGCATTGAGAGAGCGTGTTCGAGATGAAATTGACAGAATGGAGAAGTTAGGAGTTCTGAAAAAGGTAGAAGAACCGACAGCTTGGGTGAGCTCACTAGTCGTGGTAGAAAAACACAAAACAGGAAAGCTAAGGTTATGCCTAGACCCCAGACACCTAAATAAGGCAATACAAAGAGAACACTTCCAATTGCCCACAATAGAGGACATTGCAACTCGCCTGACAGGTGCTAAAGTGTTTTCCACACTGGACGCCAACCATGGATATTGGCAAATCCCTCTGGATCCGGCAAGTCAACGACTGACCACTTTCAATACACCATTTGGAAGATACTGCTACACCAGGATGCCGTTTGGTGTCAAATCGGCCCAGGAGATATTCCAAAAAAGGATGGTTCAACATTTTGGGGATTTACCAGGGGTAGAGACAGACATAGACGACATATTGGTATGGGGAGCCACCAAGGAGGAACACAGCCAGAGGCTAAAGGCTGTAATACAGAGATGTAAGGACATACACATGACACTGAACAAGGAAAAATGTAGTTTTGGGTCATCCAAAGTAGTGTATCTGGGCCATATAATCAGTGCAGAAGGAATATCTCCGGACCCAGAAAAAGTAAAGGCAATCGACCAAATGCCTCCACCTGAGGACAAAAAAGGTGTGGAAAGACTTCTGGGCTTGTTGAACTACGTGGCTAAGTTCATTCCTGACCTATCCAGCATCACCCAACCCATCAGGGAGCTATTAAAGAAGGAAGTCATGTTCCATTGGGATCATGAACAAGAAACAGCTTTCCAACTGATCAAGAAAAGAATGACATCAGCACCAGTACTAGCTTTCTATGATGTAAAGAAAGCAGTCACGGTCAGTTGTGATGCATCCAATTTTGGTCTGGGTGCAGTGCTACTACAAGGAAACAAACCAATAGCATATGCATCTCGTGCACTCACTGATACCGAAAAAAGATATGCACAAATAGAAAAAGAGCTCCTGGCTGTTGTTTATGCTCTAGAAAAGTTCAATCAATATGTTTATGGCAAGACCGTGCAAGTAGAGTCTGACCACAAACCCCTAGAGTCAATAACAAAAAAGTCACTGTGCCAGGCTCCACCAAGGTTACAACGGATGCTCCTTCGACTGCAGAAGTATGACTTTATACTGAACTACAAACCGGGTAAAGAGATGGTGATTGCCGACACACTATCAAGAGCATGCTGCATTGATACCAATACAGACCGCATGGAAGAGGAATTATCATGTGCAATCCACATGACAGTGGCACTGTATGACATACCAACGTCTGATGTACGATTGCAGGAAGTAAAAGAAGCAACAAAAAAAGACAGCACCTTGCAGTTACTGAGACAAACTGTGCAGTCAGGATGGCCGAGGAAAAGAACACAGGTACCCAAAGAAGTCCAAGAGTACTGGAATATCAGGGACGAGATATCCGAAACAGATGGTCTAATCATGAAAGGTGAACGGCTGGTAATACCCACAGACTTAAGGACAGAGATGCTGAAACGAATACACACAGGCCACATGGGAATAGTAAAGTGTTCCCAGCGTGCCAAGGAACTGATGTTTTGGCCAGGCATGTATAAAGCCATAGAAAGCATGGTGAACCAATGTGACACATGTCAGGAACACAGAGGTTCGAACCAAAAGGAACCAATGATACCAGGACCCACCCCGAGTCACCCCTGGGAGGAAGTGGCAACAGATCTCTTTCACTGGAATGACCATGACTATCTAATCATAGTGGATTACTTCTCGCGATACATCGAAGTTTGCAAGCTGGAGGACACAACCAGCAAATCCGTCATAACCCACACAAAATCTGTATTGGCTCGACATGGTATACCAATGGTCATCAGAAGTGACAATGGTTCCCAATACACTGCTGAAGAATACCAACGTTTCACCAAAGAATGGGGTATTAAGCATGTAACCACGAGTCCATACCACCCACAGGCCAATGGGCTTGCAGAAAAGTCTGTCCAAATCATCAAGTCCCTGCTGAACAAATCCAAAGCAAACAATCAAGATCCATACCTCAGTCTGCTAGAGTATCGCAATACCACTGTTGATAATGTTGGCTCACCCGCACAACTACTTATGGGTCGAAAACTCAGAGCAACACTTCCCGTCACAACCTCACAACTGAAACCGAAAATCATCCCCTCAGAGGTGGTGCAGCGCACACTAACACAGAAGCGCTCCACTCAAAAGCGGTACCATGATCAGGGAGCAAAACCCTTGCCAGAGTTGAAGAAAGGTGATCAGGCATACATGCAAGTGAATAGCAAATGGCTCCCAGTAGTAGTAACAGATATGGCCAAGACACCACGCTCATATGTGGTGAGAAGACCAGATGGAAGAATGTATAGAAGAAACCGCAAGCATCTGCGTGCCAAGACTCAGGCAAGGAATAATGATCACAAAGCCACAACACAAACTGAAACACAAAGTGAGGGAGAAAGGGGGGATGGAGCAGTACGGAACAAAGATCCACAAGAAGAAACATCAACAGAAGAGAAAGACACAGATGTGAGAGAAGTGCAGCCAGAGCCTGAAGTGGCACAAAACGAAGACCAACAGCAGGAAGGCCAAACAGAAGAGGATGTAGAAAGTGAAACGCAGTCTGGGCCTAATGTTCAACAGGCACAAGAGAACAAGGAACCTGGAAGACCAAAAAGAGCAATGAAACCACCACAAAAATACAAGGATTACGTAAAATCATAAAAAGGGGGGTTGTAGTAGTAATAGTCAATTGGACTTGATCACGTGAGATCATTATTATCTAGTGAATCGTAGGCTAGGTGCGTGCTTTGTAACAGTTGTATATCGATTGCAATCGGCCTTGTGCCCAACTCATCAACGTAGCGTTGTCAACATTACAGTGTGTCAGTATCTGTGTGTCCGTGATGCATGGCGACGTCTGCCACACATCATCTTACCTCGCTGTTTGATGAATTCTTTCAGATCCAAGTCTGCGTTGCGAGCACTGATGCTGAGACTGCTGGCCCATGACTCTCCGGGTAGCTTTCCGACCCTCCAGCTGAGCAAAGCCGAGTCCACTTGGCGCTGTGTGGAGCTGCTACCAATAATCTGAGCATTGAAGCTAGGGCTCAGCTCTTCGGACACCTTTGGCAGCGTACCTATCCCAAAAGGGAAGAAAGAAAAGAAAAGTGGGAGGGGCATGGCCTGTGTATGATAAACAAGTCACTCACTTATTTGGCGCGAAAATGAGGCATTGTTGTCAAATGGCTGGTCACCGGCGATGCTATTTTCTTCTGCATTATACCAAACACTAACGCTAGGGTCCGCGGAATAAATACTTCTTTCGTAAGCCATTATTTTACATAGATAGCCCCACCCCTCTGAGCGAGATGTAGTGATTACATTGCATGCTGATATACAGATGTATGGTTTTTTCATCATCATTTCAAGATAGTAGTAGATAGGATTAGGAGTAGATAGGATAGGGGACAGGGGGCGGGAGTAGATAGGATAGGGGATAGGGGGCGGGAGTAGATAGGATAGGGGATAGGGGGCGGGAGTAGATAGGATAGGGGATAGGGGGCGGGAGTAGATAGGATAGGGGATAGGGGGCGGGAGTAGATAGGATAGGGGATAGGGGGCGGGAGTAGATAGGATAGGGGATAGGGGGCGGGAGTAGATAAGATAGGGGATAGGGGGCGGGAGTAGATAGGATAGGGGATAGGGGGCGGGGTAGATAGGATAGGGGATAGGGGGCGGGGTAGATAGGATAGGATAGGGGGCAGGGGTAGATAGGATAGGGGAGGGGGCGAGGGTAGATGGGATAGGGGTGGGGGTAGATAGGATAAGGGGTGGGGGTAGATAGGATAAGGGGTGGGGGTAGATAGGATAAGGGGTGGGGGTAGATAGGATAAGGGGTGGGGGTAGATAGGATAAGGGGTGGGGGTAGATAGGATAAGGGGTGGGGGTAGATAGGATAAGGGGTGGGGGTAGATAGGATAGGATAGGATAGGATGTGGGGTGGGGGTAGACAGGATAGGGGTGGGGTAGATAGTATAGGGGGTGGGGTAAATTGGATATGGGTTGAAGGGTGGACAAGATAAGGGATGGTCCTATCCACCTCACACCTATATTCTAGATAGAAATCAAATATAGGCGGGGTCACAGCCAAAAGTTATATAGGTCTGATATCAATAGAGTGATACTATCATTTGCATCAGATCTGTTATATATATATATATATATGTTCAGCAGTAACATCCTGTATCAGACTGATAACTTTTGGGTGCATCCTATCTCCCACCCCCGTCCTGTCTACTATCTCTACCCACCCCTTATTCTATCTACTCTCTACACAGCCAATTTTCTACACATTTGAACCAAATCGGCTACCGATCTTACGTGATTCACTAATGAGGTGAAAGAAATTTCCGATGCTATCCGATAATTTCTCGGATATGCCCACCCCTTATCCTATCTACTATCTACACCCACCCCTTATCCTATCTACACCCACCCCTTATCCTATCTACACCCACCCCTTATCCTATCTACACCCACCCCTTATACTATCTGCTATCCATCCCCACCCCTTAAGCTCCACTTACCAAGGAGCAAGAGGTGCCATCCCTCCCTCCAATAGGGGAAGAGGGATGGGGAAATTCTGAACTTACCCTGCACTTAAGGTTTTCTCTAACCCCCTTTATATACCTTGAATTGATTGAAGTAATTGTGGGTTTGCACTTACACGTTATTGCATGGTTTCATTGTTATTAATCAGTGAACCCTACCTAACCCATGAGTTGAATTCATGTCAAGGGGCTTCACATAATGGCAAACTGGTCGCTCTGATGTGCTCTATCTTTTAGAATAGTTGCATGCACACACACAGTATATTGCCACAATCATGACCTCATCCTTTGATCAACCCGTTTGTACTGTCTGAAAGCACTGCCTGCACATATAGCTATGTGAAAGTTAGGAGCGCATATTTCCTGACATATAGGCCTATACTAATAGGGGTGGTCCGGGTGAGGGTCAAATTATTTAATGCTTGAATATCCTTTTTGCTTCTGTCTTGTGTCTTCTTGGGTTCATTTACATGTATTCTACTAGTATGCTATTCTTTGTGTTTTAGCATACTGGCTTCATCACACCTGGGAAACATCAGCTAGTACAAAGCAAACTTCGGGCAACATGGCCACCATGTCATCAAGCATATAGATGAGTTAATGTTGTCCTGCACAGCATTCATTACTGCATACACACCGTCACACATGTAACCCACAGATACTAACACTGTGTGCACTCTAAACTCACAAAACACATTCTGAATCCTGTATTACTCCCTCAATGCACCTAATAACATTCCCCCCCCCCCCCCCCCCCCCCCCCCAACATGCGTGTACACTCCCAGCACATACAACTCATCAGCATACACACCCAACTCATACTCTCCACCAACCACACATGTACACCAGTACACACTACAAAACAATGTGCACATTCCGAATGACTCTACACACCAGCATAGTTTCATTGATGGAGCTGGAGTGCCCTGCCCACTCCCATGTTTTTGCCCCCTCTTTGGCAGTGAAGGGATAACAAGTGACACAACCCATGCACAGAATTGTCTTGCTTGGTGTAAATTGTTCCTAAAAGTTTCAACTTAACAGTTGTCTCCTCCCCTCGCTAATGTGTTTTTCTCAAAGATAGGTTGTGTCATTTGTAATCCCTTAATAACAGCATGTACACATCAGGTTACCCCACTGACACACCAGCACCGCATATGGCCGGCCAACATCATTAGTACAACACCACCATAAGTTTAATTTACACACACACACACACACACACACACACACACACACACACACACACACACACACATACAATAGCTCTACACATTGGCAACACTAGAGCAGTGAACATAACAGTGAACACTACCACCAGCACACAGTCCCACGACCATGTCTTGAGTACAACACAATAACCTCTCGAAGCTCATCGGTCAAGAGTGTAACCTACCAGGCCACCATACCTACACACCATCACATGTACACAGGCAATCATCACCTACACACTATGATGACATACCAGTACACTTCACACATGTACTAAGATACTCAGTAGCAAAAAAAATGACCAGATGGCTGGATGTTATATTTTTACATGTACATGCACCTGCATTGCTACACACTCTAAGGAAGGAAAAGTTTACATAAACACCCACAAACTAATCATTACATTGTTCTTATCTAAAAGACCACCTCCTGTGTCAGCTTTGCCTTCACCATTGTCCGAAGTTCCATACCAGCACCTTCTGTAACTATCCACATTCACATGCACAGATCATACATCACCAAATACAAATGTCAAGCACACCACAAATCTACATGCATGCATCACATGAAGTCTGCAGAGCCTTGTAGCTACTCGATGACCACACAAAGCCTGCAATGTCCCTTCTATTTGAGTTGTTGCTGAAGCTTTTTTTTCATGCTGGCTGTATCACATTGATCATACTGCCACTGAGGGAGTATTATATGCAGGGTAGGAAAAATAAATAATGTAAGTGTTCTTACCCCTTTATGTGGGGCAGATAAGGGTAGGCTACGAACCCAGAGCTCTCACCTATATGTTCATGTAAGGGTACATGTATGAAGTGAACTGCATATGTTGTTGTTACATATAGTGCATGCCTTTGGTGTGCATATGTGTGTGTATGGATTGGTATATGGGGTGTGGGTAGGGCATTTGCCATATTGTTGCCCTCTTTGGTAATAAGTGATACAACCCTCTGAGTTAATTAGCAAAATTTTTTAAAAATTTCCCCCATGAAGATTTTCTTCAAGGAAAGGCACCTCTTTATTTGCTCAAAGCAATGACGCAATTAGCATTTTGACCATAGCAAGAAGAGTGTATACACTATGAGGGATGATTAGTACTGGTCAGAGGGAATTAAAACTGTGCGAACTGAAGCAACAAAAGAATATGAAAAGCAACACTAGCACTGTACAAATGATTTGTTATACGATAGTGTATTCTATAGCGTACGTATATACCCCTTAAATATACGCACCTGCGTATAGAACCATATACACGAGTGCGTATATTGAAATATAACCGATCACGTGACATTTATGGTCGCTTGGCAAGCCTATTCACTTTGTGGCTTTCTTGTCGGTCACCGTATACTAAGCGCTTCGTATTTGTCGTACTCCCACCTCTCGTTCCCGATCCGATTTAGAATCTAATTGAAATTTTAATAATTTGCACAGAACATAACACATAGGCAACGGACAACGGCGTGACGTCACATCCGTGTTATAGGCTCGTTTCGCTTAATTAATAGAGGGAAGGTCAGCTGAATACATACAGAAGATCGTTGCAGTCTGAGTGAGGTAGAGGAAGCTGATCTGGCAGTATCTATTTGAGGGAGATAGCTATATTTATTTGAAAGAGAGAGAGGGGAATTGTGTGAAATGGGTGAGTTGTAGGCCTACATGCGACTTTACTGGTTGTACCGTGGTGTCCGTGTACGAGTAGATATTTGAGAACATGAGCCCTTATTGCGTTATAATGTTGTTCCTACGTGCCTTTCTAGCTGATCTGGAAGTTTTTGACTCAAAATAAGATTGTTGTAGATACTCGTACCCACCACGTGTCTATTGATGGTGGTACCTGTTTTGACCTTAGTAAACATATTTGCTCGGAAGATTTTGTCCTCAATACGACATAGTGATTGAAATGTGCCCCTGTTTTTGTTCTACACATTTATAATGTACCGTTTTGGAGAAAATAAGCTTTAAAGATCACCTATCTTAGACATGTTTTCTTTTCAGTCGCTCGTTTTAATTTAGGACGCTGAGATGCCACGCAAGTTCAGACTAAAACATGTACAGACACTTGGAAAAAGAAACTTAATAAAAATAACAAGTATATATTATTCTGCACTCATGCAGCTGCACTGTCATTTATACAAAAAAAAAAATGTGTGTCAAGCAGGTACATTGCAGCCAAGCAGTATCATCGTTCCTATAGTTGTTCCAATGGAGAGCCATTGGAGACAGTGAACTGTTAGTTTATATGGATCAGGTTTGCAATGTGGATGTGTTGTACATTAATTTATATTTTCATGCAGTGCCTTGAAAAGGAGTTCATAGGCTACTTGAAGGAGTGGAAAGAAAGTGTTGAAAGTCGTCCTGGCTGAGAAACAGAACAACAAACTAACAGTCCGAGGTGGCATTCAGCATAACTTCGTTCCAAGTCGCCTGTACAGAACAACAACTGTGAATTCTTATTGTCAAAATTATTTAACTCACCGCATATGTATCCTCGCGAACTGTCGTGTTGATACAACAGAGGGTTCTTGTGTAGATTAGCCCCCCCCTTTTAACTTTAGTACCCCCCTGTCTTTCACAGGATGGTATGCAATCAAATCTAATCAACAAGTAATTTACACATTTACACTATTACACAATATTACTGAAATCATATCTCAACGATAGTCAAAAAAAGGTATATAAGCTTGAGCGTGTAGTGTTCTCGCCATTCAGAAGTTGATTTTCATGGCGCAAGCAATGTTACCTCCTTGGCTGGTTGGAAATCTATCGTACGGAGACTTTTTTGTGTGGCTGTTAGTGATGGTCTTTCTGCAATCCACTGGGCCCAAAGACATCACCTCCTTCCTGACAGCAAGAATTGTCCTCATTGTGGAAGGGGTATGAATCTTGCGGATAGAGGAACAGGTCCAGAAGGATTGGGGTGGCGTTGCCCTAGAAAAGGGTGTCGAAAGGAGGTATCTTTGCATGTCAGAACATTTTTTGAAGGTAAATAGATGTGTACTTGCAATTTGTCGAGTTATAGCAGTTGTAACACTATCAGGCAGTCACCTTGAAATTGCAACAATCCTTCGAATAATTCATCTTTGGTCGACTAAAACACCTGTAGGGAAGATGGCTTCAGAACTCTCTGTAAGTTCTCAGTCTATAATTTCGGTAATTCAACATCTGGCTAATGATTACCTGCTACATATCATTGCAGATATCAAACAAAACTTCTATTGATTGGTACAACTTTGTGAGGGACATTTGCGCACAATATTTTATTGACCACCCTTGTGTAATTGGAGGCCCAGGTATAGAAGTGGAAATTGACAAAAGTAAGTTTGGTAAACGGAAATACAACAGAGCAAGGCAAGTGGATGGTCATTGGGTTTTTGGTGGAATCGAAAGAGTGTCTGGAGAATGTTTCTTGGTAGAAGTACAACAACGAGATGCCAACACACTTCTTCCACTGATAGCTCAAAACATCCGCCCTGGTAGTATAGTTTACAGTGACAAATGGAGCTCATACAACCAGTTATCAGCCAGTACCGGGTTGAGGCATCTTACTGTCAGCCATTCCTTACATTTCGTGGATCCACAGGGGTACATACACAAGGAGTAGAAGCTATGTGGAGCTCTTGCAAGCGTATGTTACACGAGGAAAGGACCATGCACTCAAAACTGTTTCCAACTTACCAGCCAGAGTACATGTGGAGGAGACGTTTTGGAGGCCATACAACCTTTTCTAACATATTACTACACATAGCTGAACAGTATCCACAATAGGTTGAGGATAGTGTTGCATACCTTTATTTTTTTACTATCTTTACCTTTGTTTTGACTAATCAGTGAGATATGATTTCAGTAATATTGTGTAATAGTGTAAATTACTTGTTGATTAGATTTGATTGCATACCATCCTGTGAAAGATGTAGAAGATCTATAGCTTCCTGATGGGACATATATTTCAAAGCATAACCTTTCTGACTGCAAGACACGGGGGTACTAAAGTTAAAAGGGGGGGGGCTAATCAACACAAGAACCCAACAGTGACATTGAAATGAAAACGAAATTGGCAACACTTACCTTTCTAGTCTCGTTTGATCTAGCAAATTGTGAACAGTTGGGAAAGGTAAAGGAGGTTAAACGCTACCGGACCTGTCAACAACAAATCACGATGAAACTGTCTGATAATCCCGAGTGTCCGGATTCGTCCAACACGTAGCCAGTTACATGAACAACTTTAGACAAATGGACGAGTATAGCAGCACTTCGCAAAACAAGAAATGACATATACCTTTTTCTACCGCGCTCTGTTGTGCCAGTTTTGGTTGCTCAACGAGAACACTTGGGACATATGCCAATGGTGAGATGTGATTAGCAACACCGTTTCTCGTTAACTAAGTCTTACCATTCAAACAATACGCTGATCTCAAGAGACCATTTTCAGATAAAAGCAATCAACACGCGGCAATGAAATACACGACCAAAAGTTTAAAACCGTTCCAAACCTGTTACCTGATTTGAATCAGACTGTTATCAAATACTAAAAAGGTTGGGGAAAATATCCGTTTCAGATCTGGTGGAGTAATTTCCGATTCTTACCTGTACTACCACGATAATGCAAAACTGGTAACAGCCTGAATCGTGAGTGGTACCAGCGCCAAGTCAAATATTGTTCCGGTGATACACGGGGGGAATGCGTGGTTTTGTCTCGTGATCGCTAATGTTAAATAAACGGATGAATGATTAATACATTCCATAATCACACGCAATACAAATTTAAACAACAAAGCATATTCGTCCAGTCATGGGTATACACCAAAGCCTTCTCTCAGGGCTGATGCTTCTCTCTCTATCCTCCTAGAGCTGGACCCTCAATCAAAAGTACAACTGTCACTGCATTCATGGACTATAGAAACGGCTTGCTTGATCTGGCTGCAGTCTGCTGAGAATATTCTTTTCGTTATGCCAAGTAGTGGGCACTCATACTCGTCCAGCACTGGTTCACTATTCACAACAAAATCATCACATCCCTGAAGTACGCAGAATGATTCACCTGTTTCCAACTGACAAACAGGGCATACTTTGTCTACAAAAGATAAACTACATGAAGTTACTGAGATGACAACACATACTATTTTACCTCTGAACAGAGCAGTTCAACAAAGTCTCCAGCATGAACCAATCCACCATCTGCTGCAATAACCCCTTTGAACACTGCAACAAGGCTGTCCTCCATACAGTGGAAGAGTTCTTTTCTATTTGAGCTATCATGACGATGCAGATCCTCAATGGTAGCACAGGAAAGGCCAATAGTATTGAGAACAACATGTTTGCAATACGTGTAGGGATTTTGAAAGGCGCTATAGCAAAGAATGTGCACATAAAAAAACACTGACTATTTTAACTGCAACTCACTTTCCTCAGTGCTCCAGGCTGATATATGCTCCTGTCGCCATTGAGTTCTATCATCATAACATTGTTGAAGAAATGTCATAGGAGTTGAATAAAATGTCTTTAAGCCACCACCACACCTAAATCAACATCAATGATAAGTGTTCATTAAACTGAGTAACACTTACTGGATGTTATCATCTCCATCACAAGCACATGTATAACGTAGATGCTACTGCACAGCAAAATGACCCGAGAGGGAGCAAGGCGATTACTAAAAATATTCTGTGCTCTAACAGTAGCATTGAAGGATTCACACCTACAGAATGAGAAACATATTAATAACTACTTAGGAAAGAATAAAAGAAACGTACACACCTCTCTGCGGAAAATGCCGAACAAGGTCCCAAGTTAACCATACAATCCACTAGATGGAGTATTAGGTGGACCTTCGGTTCATTCAGGCATTGTTTGTGTGCTTGACATTGATGACAAAGTTCTCACAAATAGATTTCCACTCATGGTAGAGATGTGGAGAGAAATAGCTGCAATATGCTATTCGAAACACCTATAATAAAAAACATCATAAATCAATCATCATGGAGTTAAAATTTGTGCTTACTTTTGAAAAACTCAATAACACCTTTCTATCATCACTGCTCAAGTCAGGACTTAAGATAAAAACAGACATTTGAGACCATCCTTTAAAGTCCCGTCCCACAAAGGAATATCTTGGTGGGGTTTAGTCAGGGAAGCAGAATAACATGAAGGAGTGTGGAAGAGAGGGAGGGATGTGTGAGAGGGAGTGTGAGTGGGAAAGGAGAGGGATGTGTGAGTGAGTAGGAAAGGGGAGGATGTGTGAGAGAAGAGTAAATTTGAGAGCAGGTGGAAGATGGGGTGTGGAGGAGTAGGTGAGACTGTCGAGGGTTGGTGGGAAGTTGAAGAAACAGCAGTGGATGGATGGTGGGAGAGGGAGGTGTGGGGTGTGGGAGGTAGCAAGAGTAAAGGTTAGAGATGGAGGGATACAGAGTTCATAAACCCTTACAGCTAAGCAAGGACGTTCTCAGCTCGTTCAGCATATTGGAGGCGTACTGAAGCGCATCCATCAGCTTATTGTTGTCCTGTAGCAGAAGACGTACTTTCAACACAAAAGAACATGACGACGCTCCTGAATCTCACCAAAGATGTCTTCATCTCGAACGCATTCTTCTTCACTTGGTTTAGAGCTTCCGTAAGAAGCTTATCCTGGTCGTCCATTGCCATGACGAGGCTGCAGATCTGATCATGCATCATAAAATGTAACCTAAGCACACATTTTATAAGTGAACAGTATTACCGTAAGCCAAAATACAGCTGCCAGTAGCTGAAACACTAAAGGGGTTGGCAGACACAATAAAAACAGCGGCTCTCAAAACAAAACTGCCATTTTCCCTGTTGTGCTAGTATCACGTGAGGGGGCACGGCTCAGTCGCCCAGAGCAACAGTGAAAACAAAATGGCCGAAGGTGGCGTGCCGGTTGTTTTCCCATTTACGTAAGTGGGAACGGAAACCATTGTGCGGCGTCAAAAAACAGCACTCTTGCAATACTTCTACTGTATGTGTTGCATGTGTGTGTCTGTGTGGCGCGCGCGCGAATGCACATCTTACAGTGTGCTCTGGACATGTGTGTGTGTGTGTGGCGCGCGCGCGAACACACATCTTACAGTGTGCTCTGGACAACTCTTGTCGAGGATTGATAATCGAGGTAAACTGATATCAAAATATAGACCCACGGATACGAACCTTGCACAACGGCCAGTCCGAGCGAGATACTGAACCTTGACTGACACCAATGCTGGTTCGTATTGTATTTCAGTTTTGAAACGAACTGGTACCATGCAATATTCTCAGCCTGAACCAGGGTTGTGATACCAGTTAACAACCAGACTGTTGATTTAAACACCCATGATTCAGACTGTATTTCATTCCCACACCAGACTGTATTTCACCACCAGGTTTGATTCAGACTGGTTACTTTTGGCTGTGTAGCCCGCCTAAAATTTACAAGTCACGTGCGGTAAGCAAACCACATTCCTAATTGGAGCACCCCTACACCACAAAATCTAAACATTGTACACAACAAATATGTTGATCTTAATAAAGTGGTTCCGCAGGCAACTAACTTATGGACTAGTAATATTAATACGCAAAATTGATAAGTCTCACTTATATACTGTATTGTAAGATGTACATGTATAATTTTTTTCAAGCCTGTAATGCACCTTATATTGTTATTTCCTATCATGAATGAAATTCTTGGCATGCTAATCTATAAAACCAAAGAAATGTACCTTGCCATTTATACATAGTCTACTGAAACAGTACTGATTGGTAAAATTGTACATAGTCATTCATGCATAAATGTTCATTCTTATCGACACTAACTCCTATTTAATGGAAGCTGCATCAAGTTAAAATTTGCAAGATTGACATGTACAGTCTTGTGAAAAAAGACACATCTGCTTCCATGACATTGGCTTAATATGTGAGATGTGTGATGCGTACTTGTGTGATGAATGGGGGAGCATGGGCCGGTGTATGTGTGAGGAAATGATTGAGTGTGAGTGAGGGAGTTAGTGAATGTTGAAGGAGTGATTAAGTGTGAGCATGTGCGAGTAAGTGAACGAGTAGTAAGAGAGTGAGCGAATGAGTATATGAGGAGCAAAAAGGATGTGAGTTTGTGAGTGAGTAATTGAGCGAGTCAGTAAGAGAGATAGAGGGAATGACAGTATTGAGCATTTGAGTGTGTCAGAATCTGTGTCAGTGAGTGAATGAGGGAGCTGGTAAGTATAGTATATGAGAGTGTGTGAAGGAGTGTTGTGTAAGTGTGTTAGGGAGGGAGTGATTGTGTGAGGAAATCAGAATCTGTGTGATGTGTTAGGTGTGGAATAAGTGAGTGAGTGTGTGACAGTGTGTTCAGGGTGGGAGTGTGTTATAATGCGTGGAGTAGGATTTTGGCCAGACCATACAGTTTTTTTTTCTTTGTCTATTGTTATACCAACTGATCATTGATTGTATTTGACAATAAACTTAGTACATTCAGTCAGACTAGATAGTATAATGCAATACATGCCATGTACATGCAGCACTTTGCTGCAAGTCTTTTCTACTCAGAAGGCTACATTTATCTGATAGTCTCTACCAAATATAACAGGTGTATCTACTTCCAAGCTCATGCATGCGTCAAAAGATGCTGGCACGTGCACTGCATGAGAGTTTGGATTTACAATATATTTACTGCTGATCAAATGTGTTAGTAAATATGGTTATGTGACATCAACACAATAGTAAATATAAAGGATTCATTTACTATCTAGCGGAAATGTTACATATACAATATTTAATAATATACACATTTGCACCGCATTTGATCAGTAGTAATTCCAAATTATCATGCAGTGAGGGCTGTGCCTATTTGAGTGAGACATTGTCTTGTAATACAGCAGCAGCATATGATCTATACATGATTAAATGTTACAAATGCTCTAGTACACATCGGAATTCAAATTCAACATATTTTGCTCCTCGCTCATGTCAGGAGGAGCACCAAAGAAGATCATCACCAACATAATGAATCATAGCATGTCTGCTACCATGCAAGGAAGTGATGGCACCTCGATGAGATTACTGGAGAACCCGAAATCATATTTACTGGCCTAAGGATCTGACATTGCATGTGTAAATTAATTAGTTCTAATCCTAAAGTACACAAGTAAATAAAAACATTCTCTAACGAGAGAGTTGTTGGTATATAGGATTGACCAATGGTGGTGTAAAAAGCACGGAAACAAGAGTGACAGAAATTTTACTGGAAAATTGAAATAGGCCTATATTTAGCCAGGTATGCACTGTTTTTTTGTGAGTGTGCTAAATATATGCCTATTTCAATTTTCCAGTAAAATTTCTGTCACTCTTGTTTCCGTGCTTTTTACACCACCATTGGTCAATCCTATATACCAACAACTCTCTCGTTAGAGAATGTATTTATTTACTTGTTTCATAAGTTTTTTTCAACCTGTCATAACAGTAACGTAGTCAATAATCAATGTAGGAAGAGTCTTAAATGCAATAACAAATAACTTTAATAATAAAAATTATAATTGTATGAATTTGTGGTATTGTCCTCGCCCGCGCCCTCGTCTCCTGCGGGGACGTCCTCCTCCCTGACCTCCCCGCCATGCTGAGTTGGGCCATGGTGGCAGTGGCCATGCAGGCCAGGGAGGGAGTACAGGCGGCGGTGGTACCAGCGGGAGCGCAGCTGGTGGTGGTGGCGGCGGGGGTATTGCTGGTGGTGGTGGCGGCGGGGGAATTGCTGCTGGTGGCGGCAGGGGTATTGCTGCTGGTGGTGGTGGGTCCACATCTGCTGCTGGTGGTGGCGGGGGCTGGTGGAGGTGGGGCAGTGGGGCTTCTCGCGGGGGAGTGAAGGGGAGAGGAGTCGGAGGATAAATGTCATCCTCTTCCTCCTCCTCTTCATCCTCCGACCCCTCATTATTAAAAAACCCAATAAGGTCTTCAGCTGCCATCTACATGTACGTGACAGAGACAGAGAGTATGATTAAACTTTAACCTTTTTCTTTTTAAATGCAAAGCCTTTACACGTGAATCCACATAGAGTATTATTAAATTTTTACCTCTTTTTGCAAATTAAAGTGCACTATAATTCAGCGGGTGCATGAGTGACTTTTATACCTGCAAAGCCTTCACACGAGTGCAGAATGTGCTATACTTCTATTGGTCCAATTCCATCACATGTGCTAAAATTTTATTGGTCAAATTTTAAAATACTCCAATCTAAACATGAGGTGTAGCCAACATGCAGTCAAGATGGATAGTGTGGGAACTCAGGAAGTGAACAACATTTCACCTATACCCTTGCAACTGCAATTATATTCATACAGTTGCAACATACGTTGTACATGTACATGGCTAGACAGATAAGGAAGCCTTCAAATAAGGAAGCCTTCAAATAAGGATAGTGTGGGAACTCAGGAAGTGAACAACATTTCACCTATACCCTTGCAACTGCAATTATATTCATACAGTTGCAACATACGTTGTACATGTACATGGCTAGACAGATAAGGAAGCCTTCAAATAAGGAAGCCTTCAAATAAGGAAGCCTTCAAATAAGGAAGCCTTTTTATACATCAGATTAAAACAATAGACACTACTGTACACACAGCTGAGTCACCATGCCATGTGAAGTGAATGGTTTTGTGCAGATCCGTGCTGTACATAGTCGGGCGGGCCCTACTACCGCGTTTGGTCAGGTAGTAGGGTGACAAGCCCGACCAAACACCGCCCGACTATGCTGCATGCACAGCTTTTTAATGTTAATACAACATGCCATAACATACCTTTGGGTGGTATAGTGGTAGTTCTCTGACCCCTGCGGTACCGCGTCCTCTCGGCAGCACGTTTAGCCAATCGGACAGCAGGGTCATTCCAATACCTACTCCTTTCAGATGCTTTAATGGCAGCTGAATTGTATTTCTGCCTTTTAGCAGCGCGGTTTCCCTCGAGGTCCTCTTCATATCGCCGCCTTTTAGCAGCACGGTTCTCCTCGAGGTCCTCTTCATATCGCCGCCTTTTAGCAGAACGGTTCTCCTCGAGGTCCTCTTGATATCGCCGCCTTTTAGCAGCACGGTTCTCCTCGAGGTCCTCTTCATATCGCCGCCTTTTAGCAGATCGCTTAGATTCGGGATCGACCATGTAGCTGTCGCGTGCAGAGGCCTTCTTCTTTTCGGGATTGGCCTTGTAGCTGTCGCGTGCAAAGGCCTTCATCTTTTCGGGATCGGCCTTGTAGCTGTCGCGTACAGAGGCCTTCTTTTTTCGGGATTGGCCTTGTAGAGCGCTCGGGCTTTAGCTTTGTTCTCGTCTTGCTTTTGGAGGTATTCCGCTCGTTGCTTAGATCTCTTCTTATGATTACGCGAAGGCATTTTTAGAAAAACAACTTCACTAGTCAAAGTAACAACTAAACGCGCGATAGGAACACCAAATAAATTTAGTGCAGGTTTGAGTGCCAAAAATTATTAATAAAAATCTATTATACATTATTAAATAGAACTTGATATATGTGTGTCTATATGACATATAAGGATAACGTGCCGGTAAATTTCGAAGCGATTGGTACTATTCCCGTCCTTCTAAACCGTTCCTAGCTCGAGTTATACCTTCCTAAGAAGAAGACGACGACGATGGAGAATTATTTTAGGACTGGGCACAAGAAACAGGAAATTGTTTGTTTCTCTATAACCACACCGTTTTATGACACGGTACCAACGTAGAACTGTAGATCGTTGTGCTCTCATTCCATCGCGATAAAGAGATAAGCGATCCGTTTCTCCGTTGTCCGTCCAGACGCTAGTGAAGTTTTATTAATGACATTCATCAACCCTCAATCAATCCTATATTGAACCTGCTGCCGCAGGTTCAGATATCTTTTATTTGTATAAATGCAATATGCTGCTGTATACATAATTTAGTACACAGGTAACATGTGATCATGTACCAGTACAATACACTCACGCTCGCAAGTGGCTGTGGTATAGGGGATAGCTTCGAGTAACCAGTACATGGAGTGCTCCATTCGTCGACCGATAGTGGCTAGAGCTTGACTTTTTTTCGCTAAAAGGATGTTAAAATGACCATGTCAGCATCTGTAAACAAGTATGATTATAGGACAAGGTACGGTTTTAACCGGACCACTTATTCCCCGAGGGGAAAAAAAATCAGTTGTGACCCCCTGACGTAACAGACGTATGCATTATTCCCATACCGGCCATAGTTATAACCGGAGCACTTACTATAGTGTGGCTACACTAGCCTGTAAGATGAGAAGAGCATTTTAGCTGTGGCCAATAAACTTGCAAGTGTAATAAGCGCACAACGCATGGTCATTGCATTATATAAATGCTGCCTATATGTAAACTGTGACGGAAGTGCGGTTGTGTATTCTACAACGTCGTATATTTCAAATGTACTGATCCGGCGTATATTTCAAGTATAGTCCAAAGTATACAGTATCGTATAACAAACTATTTGCACAGTGGTACTGACAAGATGCCGCACATGCACTAGTACTATAGATATATGTCCCAAATGTCAGGGATTGAGGTGGATGTGCATTCCCTTAGCTTTTGAGACCTTCTGCAACTGGGGTAAGGAGGCCCACCTCATATAGTGTGTAGATGAAGTCATTGTTATTAATTTACATAGTTCTATTCTGCACTAGAAATATCAATAGCTGCATCTGTGGTCCTTCGTCAACATCCGATGATCCATCTTCGATGTTCTCATTGTCTGGTACATCCATCCAGGTCCCCATTATAGGAAGAGGGGAAGAGGGGAAGGGGGAAGAGGGGAAAGGGGAGGGGGGAGGAAAAAAAAAAAAGAAGAAGTTAAGACGACGACGACGACGACGGAGGAAAATTTTTAGATGAGACGGTAACCGATGGGACAAGTATTTTTGTTCTCTAAAAGTACACATTATGACATGGAAACAACGCAGAACTGTTCTATCTCCTTCTTGATATCGTCACTAAGAGCGAAGTGACCCAACACTTTGCTGTCCACGCGGGTATCGTCCCCTCCATCGTGCACGTTAGATTTCCGATTTTCAATGCAGGTGTGGCGGAGACGTTGAAGACCTTGTCTTTCCACGAAGGGGCCGTTCATAAATTACGTCACGCTATTCAGTTTTGACCATTATGGACCCCCCCCCCCCCTCGTCACACATTATCCCATGCTGATGTGTGCTTAATGTATACGTCACACTGGCTGATACCCCCCTCCCCCCCCCCCTCAGCGTGACGTAATTTATGAACGGCCCCGAAGGTGATCAGAAACAACAGACATAACATAGAGCTTTACCGTATCCTGTAGGCAAAATAAATATATATTCGGCGCCATGCACAAAGCTAAAAATCGCCTCCTTCTGTTTGTCCCCACTCTCAGCTCTGTCATCACGAAACGCACAACTCATTCAACCATATTCATATTTACACTCAGCGTGGGTCTGGGTCGAGCTAGTGTTTGTCATAATTAAAACGCACGAATTACGTAAGTTCCGAAACACCAAACATTGCGTCATATTGGTCTGAAAACGAGCACTTATGCAGTTTCCCCCCCCCCCCCCCCCACTTTTATTATTCGATTTACGGTATCATAACATTTACGGTATCATGAATACGAACTCCCCTAACGTCGTGTGTGAAAGCTATATCCAAATTTTTGTCTCCGCATAAATACATGTGTAAAAGTTCCCTATGTGTCCCGTATCGCTGTTTATGTTTCTGCTTAGCTTTTTCCCATCATTGTTAGCTATCGTGATGCCGCTACGTTGCGTTTACGTAATTATTTAGTGCACTATTTTTTGTAATCCTCTCCCTCACCATCCCCACTTTCTTTTTACTAATTAACGTACGTAATTAAACACTTCAATGGCATCGACCGATGTATCGACCGCAATGCAATTTTTATGCGGTTTAACAACGGTTCGTTGCATACAGTTAATGACACATTGGAATTGGACAGCTGTCTTGTTGGGCATTTGCGCATTTTGCCAGACGGGTGTAGACTGCAATGGCCAGCTTCTTTGCATTACACCCAATGGACAGTTGACGGACTTAGCCATTAGCGACGACGATGGCAGTCAACTGTTTGTAAGCGCAATTGTTAGCGGACGAAGCGTGGTGTACAGGTTGAACGGCAATCTGACGATACAAGAGGCTTTATGGTTGACTGGAGAAATGCTCCATTTGGGAATGGCTTTGACACCGGACGGCAATAAACTTGTGACGTGCGCGCGCGACAGAAGCTGTACCGTCCGCAATGCAAGCGATTTGAACAATGGCTCCAGCAAGGTATTTGAAAACGTTCTGTCCAGCAGCGACAGCGTGGCCTTGGTGAGTGCCCACGTCAGAGAAGGAGAGAACAGCTTCTACGTAGGCAGTAGCAACGGTACTGTGATCCTTATCGGTCAGTACGGACTTGACGGCCCGGCTCTAAACTTGAGTAGGGCGTCGGGTGATCTGTTTCGTGTGACTGCAACCACATTCTATCGCAAATGGTTTGGCGGGTTCCTGGCGGGCTGCTATGCGTACTTTGTGGTGCTCGATGTGAATGCTTCTACCGGGTCGTCGCCAGGGATCAGGGTACTGAGGGTGTGCAACAACATAAACGAGACACTGGTAACGGCTATGTCCGAAATAGAACTGGATTGTTTGGGTCTTGCCGGGCAGGCTAACGGTTACGCTATGCTAGCCGGTGCGTCTCTTGTTTCCTACCCGATAAATGGACCCGCGTCCTCTGAAGCCACCCTTCTGGTTGGAATAGTCGTCACACCCCCAACGGGTGGCAACGTTGGAGGTACGTACCGCAGCGGTGTGTGCGCCTATCCACTGTCCCAGATTGACGCGAGGATGGACAACGCCTCCACGCCCTCCCCCACACACACCTGCTCCTCTGGGGCCCTTCCATGGCGGAGTGCTAACGACTCGACCTTTCAGTGCAGCAGCGGGTGCAATATGTCGTCGCCCGGGGCAACCGCAGCACCAAAGCTCTCTGCAGCGTCACGTCCTGTGTCTGTACCATTGGCCAACACCTCCTATGAACTGAGCTATGTACTGTCCATCTACACGGAATCTCTAACCTTAATGTTCATCGCATCTACCAACCAACAGGGGGACTCCGTTCTACAGGCTGTGAGTAGAAAAGTGCACGTGCATTTTACCATGCACAGTCAGCATGCATATCTGTTAACCCTGTAGTTCCATGTTGTTGATGGCTCTGTGAACAGTGCTGGTAGGTGGTTCTCCTCGTGGGTGATGCCCTACCCAGTGACGAAACTGGTAGGGAGCAGTGAGCCTATCCATATTTATGCCATCACCAATGTGTCTGTAAGTGAACTAAGATATCTTAGAAGTGTGTGGGTCACCTAGCCCTATACCCCATTACAACCATTACCCAAATACCTTCTTGCTTTTAAAAGCATGTGAAATATAATAACCCTGGTGAAATGTCATTAATATTTGCAAGTATGATCTTCCACATGTCCCAATTGGACCACTCCTTTAGCCATACCACCCCCTCCTCTACCATTGAAAGGTTGTCCAGGTCCCCGTGGAGCAATGTTCCAATTTTACTGACTGTCTGAACTGTGCAGCTAATGTGAACCCTCTGTGTGGATGGTGTACTGTGGATCAGAAGTGTTCCCGGAGGTCACAGTGTCATAACAGCACAGCATCTGGACGCTGGTTGCAGGGTAGCACAACCCAATGTCCCCCCAGGGCCATCATGTCTACCGGCATCCCTACATACACTTCAGTTTACCCTACTAAAACTATACCTTCGTAAGGGAGAATATTGCCATAGTCGTATGTTTACAACATCATCATTGGCTTCTTCCACAGTGGAGGTATTGCCCTTACATTCCGTGGAACATACCTCAACACCACCCAAAAGGCTGTATTCGTGGTGTTCAATGGAGGTACATCGGTATGTGGTGGTATCCAAGCTCCGACAGGGCATTAGTGGTCTATGTACTTCCCTCCATTCTCCACCTGTCCTCTTTGTACCCTCATCCATACCCACCTCCTCATCCTCATCCTATCCCCCTCTGCTCCTCCCCCTGTTTCTTCCTCTTCTCTTTAGGAGTGTGAACAGACATTTAGTACCCTCAAATGTATTGTCCCACCTCTTGGAATAGATTTGTATTCTGCTGAAAATGATGTATTCTTGATCCCTGATGTGAACTACACTATAATGATGGGGAATGCCCCTGGACCAACAGGAAATGACCTGACTATCAGTTTAGACTTTGATCCTTTCTTCCTGTACATTTACCCTGAAGATCAGACACAAATTATTGGTTCTGTTAAGACCATAAAAATATCAGTAGGTGACCATGGTTACATCTCTAAACACTAATACTAATATTCAAATCAACAATGTTCCCTCTCAGGGCTACTACATAACCAGCGTTGATGTCTTGTTTGAGATCACAGTGACCGTTGGAGGAGAGAAGTGTGAGGTAAACGTAGCAGCCACAACCAGCACGGTGAGACAGTCCTACCTTTCTTTGCAGAGAGGTGACCCATCCCCCCCCCCTCCCCCCCCCCCCCCACCTCGTACCTCTGTCACCTCAGGTTCTGGCTTGCCAGCCTCCTCAGTTCCTTTCTGCTGTGTCTTCATTTGATGCTCTGGTACTGTCCCTACCTCACCACACCCACAACCCTTCCACCACCCCATCCCCACACACACACACTCTCTGCCACCTTCCTTGGTGTTGTAGTAAAACAATCAAAATGTCATTCATATTTTATGTGTAGGTCAATATTAGTGTTGGTCGATATCTGAACTTCATGCCTGGAAACATTACACTGCAAGCACTGCCTGCAAATATTGCACAGCAACCAATAGCCAATGGCATAACATATCCAGTAGCTGCAATAGCAGGAGGTGTGGCAGGGGGTGTGACTTTTCTCCTCCTCCTCCTGGGTCTGGTTGTGGTAACCATCTTGGTGATCCATAGAAGGTCTTCCTTGCAGAAGAGCTATAAGATCAGTGAACTGATGTCTGAGCTACTGGCTAAGAAGGATGGAGGTACAATTTATAACCTCATCTGCATATTTTATTTATTTATATAAAAGCAACTTCATCGAGGGTCTATGACTATGAGAGGGGGGGGGGGGGTGGACTTTATGGTCACATAATTGTACATGCAGGATTTATTGAGTGTGTGGAATTTGCATCTTAGGTGAAGGTGGTGGGTACTACAACATTCCAAAACCCATAAATGACAGCATTCATATGAGCTCCTAAACTCAGATAATGTGTAAAAGCTATAACTAGATCACTTGTAATATCAATAGCTTGCCATTGATAGTTCTAAGCTGTTCAATATTCACTGGACATGGAGTATTAATCAATGATGTGTGAAAGTGCTGATGTGCGAGCTGCTATTGATAGCTAACCATTGAAGTATTAATCAATGTCGTGTGTACCATGCTGCAGGACTGTCTAGTATGGAAGACTTTATGAAGCAGTACACTGGAGCCATCATACCCAGGGAACAGATTCATGTTCTAAATGCCCTTGGCAATGGTATGTTACATTTGTCCCTTTATAAAAATCTACCGTATCTTTTGATTTCTGACCTTCTCCATATCAATTCCTAAATACACCTATGTCCTGATGTGCTGTGATCACAACCCTGATCATCACCTTGGTCTGCTGTGACCTCACCTTGAACCTCACCCCTGGTCTGGTGTGACCCCCTGATCCTCTGATGTGACCCTACCCTGATCTACTGTAACCCCATCTTGGTCCTCACCCTGGTGTACTGTGATCTTCATCCTCACTTGGTCTGTTGCTGGGTGATTAGGTGAATTTGGAGTGGTGTACAAAGCACATCTCCTTCATGGAAATAATGCTGAACCTGAAGTAGTGGCTATTAAGACGCTGAAAGGTGAAGTGTGTGTGTATGTGTGTGTGTGTGTGTGTGTGTGTGTGTGTGTGTGTGTGTGTGTGTGTGTGTGTGTGTGTGTGTGTCCATATGGCAAATGTTCTCTCCATTAAGCTCAGCCACATCCATTATAACCAGGTCTGTTCACACTGAATGACCTTGCTGGTATGATGAGTGAGATCCTAAAGATGCAAGACTTCCACCACCCCCATGTGATGACCCTAATGGGCATGTCCTTTGATGCCGCCAATACCCCCTCCATGGTGATGCCTTACATGGCCAATGGATGTCTCCTCTCCTACCTCAAGGACAACAGACCTCTTCTGCTGATACTTGACATGGCTGATGAGGACAAGGTAAGAGGGGTCCACCCGACTAATGCACAAAATACAATAAAGGTTTTATGCCATCATTTTAGCTGCACACGTCCCAGAAGCTGCTAATAACATCATGTTACCAGATAGCCCAGGGGATGGAATACCTTGCAGCACAAAAGTTTGTACACAGAGACTTAGCAGCAAGGAACTGCATGTGAGGGAGTGAGCACACTAAGTGTGATGGTAGCAGGGGTGGGGCAGTAGTAATGATATGCATCTGGTCAACTGCTGCAGGATTGATGGAGATGGTGTCATCAAGGTGGGGGACTTTGGTCTGTCAGAAGATGTTTATGTATCGGGGTACTTCAGAATAGACAAGAGTTCATCGGGAGTCAAACTGCCCTTCAAGTGGTTGGCCCCAGAGAGCATTCAGGATTTAGTGTTCAGTGAGAAGACTGATGTGGTGAGATGTGTGTGTGCTCACCTAAAGCACTTCAAGGTTTCAGCTCTTTACTGAACCAAACAAAACTGCATGTTACCATTGTCTGCAGTACAGAGAACACAAGCATACCTTTGCATTTTCATTATTCCTTGTCTCCCACACACTTGTAAGAAATGGTCGTAATAAAATGCATAAGTGACATTGGATATATGTTGTGGCTTGGGGCTTGGTTGGAGGATGAGTAAAACAAACCATGTGTAGCAAATTAAGGAGAAATGCTATGGTGGTTTAGTATAGACACTTCAAATGGCTAATAGATGCACACAGCAATGACAAATAGGTCAGTGCACATCAATAATTTCACACTGCCATCATTTGAATAGTGTTGTTGACTAAGTCATCCATCCCTCTTCTACCCTCGCCTCCAGTGGTCATTTGGTGTGACCTGCTGGGAAATATTTACTGCTGGGAACGTCCCATACCCTGGTCTGAATGCCAGTGATCTACCTACTTTTCTAAGAAATGGGAGGAGACTGGAGAAACCTGAAAATTTGGCTTGTTCTGAAACAATGTAATGTAAATAATGCTGCGTATGCTCATTCATCAGTGATGTCTTGACATTTCCAAGGTACTCACTGATGCTGAGGTGTTGGGATTCTGATCCTGAGGACAGACCATCATTTACAAAGATTGCCCACACCATCTCCAAGTCCCTCCAGATAATGTCTGATTACCTGGGAGGTCACAGAGAACTATTAATTGTAAATCTAAATCAAACCCCCTCCCCCCCCCCCCCCCCCCCCTTCTTTTGAAGGCTCTCAACTTTGTCATAACCTCCATTACATGCATACAAAATGTTTTTTAATTTTTTATGTAGCTTAGTGTTGATATGGTTGTGCCAGATCTATAGTTCATGTACCCTATTTTTTGCCTCCAACCCTACACAGGAAAACACCAGCGCCATTGCACTTACCACTGCCAAGGGGTATGGTGATGATGTCAATACAATTCATATGTCAGCTTGTGAGGCTTATAAAGTGCTTCCTAACAATGACTACATCAACCAAGTAAGTCAACTTACACTATGCAGCCATGTGTCCTTTGGCCTATCCAACTACCATTTGACAGCTCCAATTCAAGCATTATGTTAACACATGCAAGCTATAATATCAAAGCAGTACTGCCGACCAGGCTGATGCGATTAATCGCGATATTTATATATGCACCGCAAGCAGACTGTGGTTATACAAACTACAAAACAAAGTATAACTTTGGTATCAATGCACATAATCAAATTATGTGCGTTTATACCAAAGTTATAGTTTTTTAGTTTGCATAACCACAGTCGTGATGTATTGCGGTATGCGATAGTAATAATTTGGATTTACATTGTATTTACTATTAACCAAATGTGGTGCAAATGTAAATATTGGTATTGTTTATGTGACTTTCCGCTTATAGTGCATGTAATGAAGACTTTACATTTACTGTGGGGTTGATGTCACATGTAGCATATTTTCTAACACCTTTGCACCACATTTGATTAATAGTAAAATTATGCTTGATTATAAGGTTTTAAACCTCTTCACACCATAATGCTGGCGATTTTACCTTATACCTGTATACAAATTATTTTTACCATAATATACACCTGTTCTAACAACGGCTTCTACGCAACCTATATAACATGCCTGCACTACATGTTGTAACATTGATTTATTGTTGTCACAAGGAACTACATGTTCTCCAAGGAGGACTGCATACTGTAGCTTAGTATTAACAAGGGTATGCCAGTTCTTTAGTTTATGTGCCCCATCATTGTTTGCCTCCAACCTTACACAGGAAAACACCGGTGCCAGCAGTATTGACTTTATTGCTGCCCAGGGATGTGGTGATGATATCAATACATTTCATACGTCAGCTTGTGAGGCTTATAAAGTGCTTCCTACCAATGACTACGTCAACCAAGTAAGTCAACTGGCTCAACTCACTGATTATGCAGCTATGTGTGGTTGCTTTGGCCTACTCTATTACCATTTGTATATTATGTTATGTACAGCAACAGACGCAGGATATAGAAGCCCATGGTGTAGTGCTGACCAATGAAGGGGCTGTATCACTACCTACTCCACGTTACATTGAAAATGTACAGGTTGAGTACTGGGGTTTGTATGCCTTACTGGTCTATCATGAATACTCTTGTAGGTGTTCTGTTAACTAACCTCTAATATTTAATCTATGGGTACTAATTATTGTGTCACATCCACCGCAACATTAATGTAGAGCAAATCCACCATACCATTAACATAGAGCATTTCCACCATACCATTAATGTAGATCATATCACCCATACTCAGTGCATAACCACCGTACTGAATAGTGCATAACCACCAACTGAATAGAGCATATCCATCATACCATTAAAGCCGGTGACAACATCAAGGGAGTACACATTAATGGCATTGTTATGAAAACGCCACAAAACCACAACGGAAAAATCTATCAGCCATATATGCAGGCTGTAAAAATGAACCTTGTGCGACTTAACTAGTCAAAATTTTAATTTTTAACTTAAGAGGGATTTGTATCGCATCCTCTACATGCACAAAATTTCATTTTCTGCTTGTTTGGCTTTCAATATACAGCCTTAAAACGTTGTCCCCATCTTCATACACTTTTTACCTTGTGCAAACTAAACAAAATTATTGCATGTTATATTAAAACAGTCGATCAAACAATTTCTTTGTTTGAATCTATGAAATCATAACAACAAGTAATTTTGAATAGCTCAGGAGACAAGGTTTTTAGTGAACAGCAGCTTGCAGGTACACAAATGAGGTTTATTATATTAAATTGAAAGGAGTAGTCATTAAATCTGAATTCTGAAATTACAACAAATTATTCAAATGGTCCAACAGGTGAAAGCAATTTATATCAAAATATTGATTAATCATTTAGCAGAATATCATGTAGTGAATGTTAATTAATAACCTGTTTCTGAATTCTCTCTAGTCCATGGTTAAAAAAGTGCTAAACATACCACCCGTTTTAATTAATAAGTCAATTAACTGCTGGTGATTGTGCAAGTGCGAGCCATTACTGTATCTGCCAATTTGTTTATTGAAAACCATTGATCACTTACGTACCTGTTTCTAATGGTTTATCAGATTCATTTTTATTCAGGTTCTGGTTCCAGATAATCCAGAGAGTATATTGATGAGCGAATCAGATACAGCTTTGTATATTTGATGACTGCTGCTTCTTAGATACTATGAGGGTTTGTGTTTTGATGGTACTATTTTTTTTAACCATATACTTGTATAGTATGCACTCTGTAATCAATTGCTGATTCGATAAATTCAAAGCTTGCATTTAATGGCCAGGGTGGAGATGCAATCAGATATGTGCCCCAAACACCTACTGTACGTGCCCAGTACAGCTGAAATGACTGCCAGTAGCAGATCCAGGGGGGGACGAGGGGGGGGCAAATCATATTCACAATTAATTTTCCCATATATGGCATAGGTAGTACCATATATTGTGAAATTTAATCGTGAATATGATTTGTGCCCCCCCCCCCCCCCCCTGGATCCACCACTGACTGCATACTATCCTCTTTTGCACACACACACACACACACACACACACACACACACACACACACACACACACACACACCACACACACAGGCACGTACATGCATGCACACACACACACAGACACACTCACCACCTCCTAGGCACAACAACTTATTTGGCCATATGGCAATATAATTAAATAATCAATTCTTTGCAATAATGAACAATTGGATAACAGAGACCTTGGGTGGTATTGATGAGGTTCTAAAACCCAATTGCCTTCACCTTTATAAGCTTCTAAAGCTGAAAATGATAAAGGTGTTCTACATTAATATTTTCATGTATTCTGATTTGATATGATGTCTTAATATTTTGTGTATGCATTTTGATATTAATGATTAAATCATTTGAGCTAGGATAAAGAAATGATTCTGGTATGATTAATCATGTGATTTTCCATGCTGAATCACATGAAAAATGAATGTATAGAAGATAGGATGTTGATACCCAATTGCAAAAGTGTTTGGAAGATATAGCAATCGTTATGTAAAGCATTTTTATAACCTCCTCGGCCATGAATAGAAATGAACTCGACATGCAGACATTTTAGTTAAAAACTGGGGCATTAATGGCAAATGGTGGCTGGCTGCTTTTGCTCTCTCTGTATCCTCTCCGCTACAACCTGACAGTGTTTTTAAAGCGGGACATACGGCTGGTTCAGCAGCTGCTGCCACAGGACAGCACAAGCTCTCAAAAACTCTAAAATCTGTGATAATCTTGGTTGGAGTTGTATACCACTAGTAGTTGAATCCTTTGGGGCCTGGGGTAAACTACTTTCTAAAAACTTGCATCCCGCCCGTCAGTTCAGGCCAACTCCACTATCCACCACTCTTGATCTCCTCTATAGCAGGCTCAACCTGTGCCTTGTCCATTCAAATGCAAGTGCATTCCGTACACCGGCAGGTCCCAGTGTCCATTTTTCAGAGTTCTGTTTAGCTTATTTCATATCTGAGTTGCTGTTGCTAATTGCAATAAACAAATGAAAGGTATTGTTCAAACATCATAATAAGGCACTGTTTTGTCAGAAACTATCCCAATTACAATAGGTATGTATGCAAATCAAGGCAATGGCATGTTTCCGACACTTGGGGGAGAAAATGGGATGACCTGGACCACATGATGAAGTTGAAACTTCTCAAGCAATGAGAGGGCCCCTGTTCCTGCCAGATGCACAATTTCCTAGCCAAATGGCAACAAGGCCGAGAGCATGTGCCTTGTCATTGCTATTGACATGACCACCATCCCATCGTTCACAATGCACACAACACCTGGTCATAGCTTAACATCAGACCACAATATTGTTGAACACTATACAAATGCTGCATGCTAGTATGCTATTGAGTATGCATAGAGGTCAGCTTTGAGAGCGTTCAACTATCAGTGGGAGACGAACAGGTATGGTGTAGGACTTCCTTATATCAGCAGGAAGTGCTTTAAGGAGCTGGGGTAGGCCTCGCTGGGATATGGCCCCCCGGGGTAGGCCTCGCTGAGATATGGGCCCCTGGGGTAGGCCCCGCTGGGATATGGCCCCCCGGGGTAGGCCTCGCTGGGATATGGCCCCCTGGGGTAGGCCTCGCTGGGATGCACCCCGTGGGGACATCACTTGCTGTGACAGCCCTCTCACATCTGTTGGCTGTTTTCGAGTACTGCTGCTAGTTCTCTGCACAGGGAACAGTTTTTTGAAGTCTTTCACACGAGCCATGCGGTGATCATGTGACGTAGCTCTTTCCAGGAGTGTCAGACTGGTCCCTGCCTTTGTCACTAAGTCAGCTGTCTGCTTGGAAGCAGGTTTGAATACCAAGAACCTGCCCTCTTGTGTGATATGAAGGGGACGCTTAGGAGTGCCTATGGAAGAGAAAAGAGTACTCTGGTTTTCAACACTTACCATCTCTTCACATAACTACTATTCATCACACACCAAAGATTAATCACCACACAGCTAACCTGTTACAGATATTGCTCTCTCATATGAGTGTCCCGTTGCTTCAACCTCTTTATGCCGTAGTGATGACCCACCAATCACAGGACAGGTGGCCACAGCTCTGTAGTTCAAAGCCCGAAACTCCTTGTGTGCCCTGTATCCTCCCCACGCCCTCTGGATTACCCCGGCCGCCCATTCCTCTCTCTCAGCCCTTATCTTCTCTTCCCTCTTCCGCTGTCTCTCCCGCCAAGAGTTCCTGCTCTTCATAGCTCTGAAGGCTCTCTGGATGGTCGTGGCAGCATGGTGGGAGCGATGGACCGTGGCTGTCTGGGCAAACTTCCGCAGCACTTGCTCCTTCCTGGCCCTGCTGCTGGCTAGGACGCCTGCAAGCCTCTCCTTCTCTTGCTCTGCAGCCTTCTTGGCCCTCCTCTGGGCTTCCTTGTCGCGGAACTCCTTCCAACGCTCTTGTCTGCTGTCGTAGAGTTCCTTCATTTTCATGGCCGCCTCCAGACGCAGCTTCTGTTCCAGCTGCAAGCTGCGTGAGGTGGGAGTGGGTCCTGACAGAAGAACATCATTGCCTGGAGGGAATGGCATCCACATTAGCAGTCAAAGACGTAAATGTACTAGTGTACTGTGTGCATGGCCTTTAAGCACTGTCTATGTATGCGCCACCACAATCTGGATGTGACAAGTTACCTCCCATCTGCTGACTCCTCCCCCCACTCGGGAAGCTAGATTGTGGCATTGGTCCCTCGGCTCCTGCCTTCATCACCAATTCCCCAGCACCAGCCGCAATGAGCCGTTTGGCAAAATCAAAGATGAGCTTGTTGTTCAGTTCCTGCTCTTTGTGTGCTGCCAGCTGGGACCTGAACTTCTTGCGTTGGAGGTGTCCTCTAGGGGAGTACAGAGGGAACAAAACAGATGACAAATATGCTCACACACTGTTGTAGGCGGGTACCGGTAGAGTGCCTGGATCTTAATGGTGGCTTGTAACTCCTTCTTCATCTGCTTGTAACGCTTCCTCTGACGATACCCTCTGAAGGCTGCACTAAGGACGGTCACTGCCTTGCTCTGGACAGACATACTCTTTCTCAGTTTGCGAGCCCTTCGGAGAAAGGCAAAAGGGGAGGGGTGATGGGTTACATGCATGCATACACACACACGTACACAACACATGCACACACATGCAAACACACACATATACTACACATATGTGCACACACACGCACATGTGCACACAGCATGGCATAACACCTACAGGTAACTTCTAAAGTTGGTTTGAATAGTTTTTGCTGCCAGTTCCCTAATGGCTGAAGATGTTAACCCTCCTGCTGCCTCCAAAAGACCAGCACAGGGTGTGTTGGCATGTAGTTTGGCATAGTCCAGAGGTGTATACCTGCAGTATGGGTACCAAAGAGAGGAAGAGGAGGAGGAGGAGGAGGAGGAGGAGGAGGAGAGGAGGAGGAGGAAGACGAGGAGGAGGAGGAGGGAAGGAGGAAGAGGAGAAGGGGAGGAGAAGGAGGAGGAGGAGGAAGATGAGGAGGAGGAGGGTGTCTTTACAACCACTCTAATGCTTGTCACACCCTTGTGCCCACCTACAAATATCATGTCCTCACCTTTCATCTGTGGAGTCCATGGTGTTTGGGTAGGCATGATGTGTGAGTAGCTCCCTCACACATCCCTCATGGCCTTCCACTGAGGCCAGGTGGAGTGGTGTCATCCCACTGAGGTCCTGGGAGTCATGGATGGGAGGAGGAGGGGTCAAATGGGAGAGGTGGGAGGAGGTTGTGGTCAGAGGGGATGGGGTGGGAGGAGGTGGGATGGGGTGGGAAGAGATGGGTCAGAGGAGATGAGGTGGGGTCAGGGAGATGGGGTGGGAGATGGGTTCACAGGGGATGGTGTGGGAGGAGTTGGGGTCAGAGGGAGGTGACAGACCTGTAGGTTTGGGTCCACATAGTTTTCTAGCAGGAGTACAAGAATTGCTTCCATCCCACCAAATGCAGCCATCTGGCATGACAAAGTGTTTTGATCACACACACACACACACACACACACACACACACACACACACACACACACACACACACACAATACACACACACATACACACACACATACACACAGAGTTCATGACATGAAATTGTACCACATATGTGCACATCTCATGACTTACCATGCATGAGCACATCACATATGTACACCCACACACATAACAGACACACTATGCTATCTATCCGACAACATCACTCTTCCCTTTCAATTGTAGTTGCACTTACGTGGAGAGCTGTGTTTCCCCCTCCATCGTACAGATTGAGATCTGCTCCATTGGTGACCAACGCTCTCACCGAGTCCAGCTGGCTATTCAGCGTAGCCTTGTGCAGAGCAGCATGCCCATCGCTGTCACGGGTATTGAGGTCACACCCACCTTTGAGCAGCTAAACGCGTGTGTATATGACACTTTTTGCGTAATCCGTGGCATATATCACTCACAGCGTGTATACAAGCGCTATGTCCGTTCTCGCAAGCTGGAAATAACGGCGTTTGCTGGAATGCATCGGAAATGTTAGGATCAGCGCCATTGGATATCAGCAAACCGACACATTCAGTTGAGCCAGCATAGCAGGCGAAGTATAATGCTGGGGACGAGAACCAGGTATTACGTAATTTATCATTTAGAACTACACAACCCACAAGAGCGCCACACAACTGAGAGTATATTAGGCATGCACGCACCGCAATAGCCAGCAGATTCGCAAAGGTGTAAATCTTTTGAATTTTTCAAGCGGGAGTTGCTCTTGTAGTAACTCCCTTTAAATTAAATATCAGACATGTTGAGGTATACACTAGAGAGTGTTTTTTTAAGTATTTGGATGTATTACATCAAATGTATATGTCGTAAATTTCATCACAGTATACAGCTAATAAATAGGCACTCAAGTCCTTTATGATGATTGCATGGGCCGAAGGTGTAAAAACAAGCCATGCTAGTGGAGCTACTTATTACGCTTCGCACGCGGTATTATTAAAAAAATTTTAAAGGATATATCTAGTGAGGTTCATTTTGCGCGAAAACTTTTTTTTTTCTTTGCTGTGCACCCAGTAGGTATTAATTCCTTTTCATTCTAGCAGAGACAATACGTACCTGTTCTTCCATTGTTGTCAGCCTGGTTTACATGTTTGCATAGTCCTTTGCTGGAGAGCAGTGCCTATAACCAACACAGAATAAAGATTATTTTTAGGGAATGCAACCAGGGACAGGCTTACCCCCAACACTTCAGCAGACTCATACTGCACAGCCAGTATTAGGGGGGTATTGCCAGCGTGGTCGGCCACATGGGTTGGTTCAGGCAGCAGCGACAGGATTGAGCGCACGGTGCTTGCTGACCCTGTCATCACGGCACAGTGAAGCGGTGTGGCACTGTAGAAGAATGGTGATATCTGCCCTCAATTAACGTAATCCGAAATCGTTGCTTCTAGTCCGCAATAATGTCCCACCCTCCATACCCCTCAGCGTCTGCAAGCTGGTCCAGACCTCCCCACTTCACAATGATGGAGGCAACCTCTGCATGGCCCCCAAGACAGGCATAATGCAAGGGAGTCCGCTGGAAGCTGTCCTGGGCATTGATCTCAGCCCTGAAGAATGAGAGCTGATAGACAGCCGGTGGGGGGGATGGATGGTGATGGTTTTAGCTCACCCTTCATTCCCTAAGAGTGCATCAGCAAGCAATAGAGAACCATTGGCTGCCACCAGATGAAGAACTGTACATCCGTACACATCCCTAAGTGACCAATGTACATGCTGATAAATAATATTATAAACAAAGCAAAATATGGGTGGAGAATTAATGAAGAGCAAGGGTGAGATGGAGCAGATACTACAGACCACCCCCTCCCCTTTTTACTTCCAGGGCCATCGACCATGAAAAAAGAGGCCCCCATTCCCTGTTATTAAGTGGGGACATCCAATTTGGCAATGTCGTACCTTCTATTCAACAATGGTGGGTATGCCTCCATCAAAGCAGCAACACATGAGGCATCAGTGTTGTTGGCAGTCCAGTGTAATGCTGTCTTTCCTTCAATATCAACTGCTACAAGGTCACATTCAGCTGTGCAGCGGGAAGGATGACGACAGATGAGAGGAGCAAGAAGTGAAGTAGTGCACGTAAGAGTGGCATACCAATAGGGAGAAATTCAACCTTCTTAGGATCAAGGGAACTCACCTTCATTAAGCAGTGAAATGTGTTTAGCTCTCCCGAAAAGTGCTGCACAGTGAAGTGGTGTCATACCTTCATTGTCTTTTGGATTGATGTCCCCATACACAACCCTTATAAATAAAAGGGCAGTATCACTGATATAGTCTATTCCATGCATCTGTGAAATGCCCGGTGCTGGTTCCAGTTTCATGCCATACGTAGAAATGCAATGTGGCTTTGTCTCACCTTGCATGGCTGAGTAACACTTGCAGGCACTTGGTAGTTCCATTGGCACATGCCCAGTGCAGTGGAGTGCGTCCGTAGGCATCCCTGCATTGATGGGGGAAAATAAAATTTGCATCATCCCCCTCTCCATTTAAGAGTGGTTGATTGGACACTTACCTAGGTGCCCAGGCAGATGCCGAAGATATCAGGAACTTGAGTGCATTGTGCTTGCCAAAGAAGGCCGCATAGTGAACTGCTGTCCTACCTTCAGCATCGGTCTAGACCACGCAACAGGAAGAGGTACGTTAAATGTGTGATGCATGTGGCTTTGTGTCATGTAATTTGAGTGCACAGCATCAGCCGTGATTAGCCAAAGGCTGGTTACTCTTGGTTTATTGCATAGTACAAATGGTGCCATTAGGTACTGCTGACATCCCCCTTCCCAGATAGGCATCACATGATTGAACTACATGCCCCCCACATATCCAAGAACCACCATGTTCATTAAGTGATGGGTGTGTGGTTCTTTACCATTTCCCTCTTTGCACTGAAGTTCAGCAGCATCTCTGCTGCTGGCCAGGAGTCTGCAATGGCTGCATACATGAGAGGGGTGCAACCATTTTCATCAAGAAAGTCCACATGATCTCCTGGTCCAATTTGCTGTGTAGGCAGGATGGGAAGGGGGCGGGGGGTTATACACATCAACTGCTAGTCTTCCTTAATGACTCCACTCATGGTTCAACATCTAGTCTTCAAGATGGCCCCCCCCCCCCCCCCCCAGTATGTAACCCTCGATTTAGATGCCAGAGTTAAGATCAGATAAGTATCTGTACCTTTAACACTTGCATGATAGCTGTTCTGTCCCCATGGGCAGCTGCCTTGTGGAGACCTTGCAGTGTATGATTACCTGCCATTATATGTGAAGAAATGTTAAAACTAGAGGAATGCCATTAACTGTCTAGACCTCTACTTAAAGTTGAATCACCATAGGATGTAGATATAATGCAGCAACAGAAGCCAACGTCTCAAGGGTTGTGCGTGCTAGCGCTGTGCGTGCGTGCGTGTGTGTGTGTGTGTGTGTGTGTGTGTGTGTGTGTGTGTGTGTGTGTGTGTGTGTGTGTGTGTGTGTGTGTGTGTGTGTGTGTGTGCGTGTTGTGTGTGCGTGAGCGCGCGCGTGTGTCAGTATCTGTGTGTCCGTGATGCATGGCGACGTCTGCCACACATCATCTTACCTCGCTGTTTGATGAATTCTTTCAGATCCAAGTCTGCGTTGCGAGCACTGATGCTGAGACTGCTGGCCCATGACTCTCCGGGTAGCTTTCCGACCCTCCAGCTGAGCAAAGCCGAGTCCACTTGGCGCTGTGTGGAGCTGCTACCAATAATCTGAGCATTGAAGCTAGGGCTCAGCTCTTCGGACACCTTTGGCAGCGTACCTATCCCAAAAGGGAAAAAAGAAAAGAAAAGTGGGAGGGGCATGGCCTGTGTATAATAAACAAGTCACTCACTTATTTGGTGCGAAAATGAGGCATTGTTGTCAAATGGCTGGTCACCGGCGATGCTATTTTCTTCTGCATTATACCAAACACTAACGCTAGGGTCCGCGGAATAAATACTTCTTTCGTAAGCCATTATTTTACATAGATAGCCCCACCCCTCTGAGCAAGATGTAATGATTACATTGCATGCTGATATACAGATGTATGGTTTTTTTCATCTTCATTTCAAGGCCGTACTAAGATTACTTCACGCGAACAAAAATCGTGCGTCCGTTTGCTTTCTACTACCGTACATTCTGCCCAGTTGCATTTAGAAGCCGCAACTAATGGTGGGGGCCGGGCGTGTAACCAACCGCCTGCGGTGCTACTAGTCTGGTCATGCCGCTTTTAAAAGGCTATTACTACTTTCACGTACCGCACCGAGCTGGGCTGGGTATGTGTGCCTCTAGAAATGGAGACATACTGCAACTGGGGTGAGGAGGCAAGGAGAACCTTAGCTCTACAGGCCACACGCCTAGCCTTTGGCTCCCCATTTCACAAAGCTAGAGTGATTGGTGATTGGTTAGATGTACGGAAGATTGAACATCACACTGGAGAAAGGCCTAGCAAGGGCCATACTGGCTAGGAACGTTGACTATATAAGCTTAGTGGCATGTATGTATTATGTAGCTGTTAGTAGTTTCCCTGTAAGGTAGTATACGTTCATTTCCGAATTTCGAAGTGTTATATTAATTGTTACTTAACCACGATGAGATCGCGCCGTGGAGGGTTTGGTCTGTTTCTTCTCGCTATTCAGCTACTACAGTTCTTCCAGCTGGTATCACGGCAGAACGAGTTTCCCTTTGCCACAGTTGGAGTTCTGGCCGTAAACATACTGGCCTTCTTCAGTAACTATGGTTGGCACACAGACCAGACCTGCATAAGTGCATGGCACGTGCTCCACGGCAGGCAGTGGCGAAGGTTGCTGCTCGCCTCGTACTTCCACGCTGATGAATACCACCTCTACTACAATATGGCATCCTTTATCTGGAAGGCGCTGACGCTGGAGAGACACTTTGGGAGCGGGTACCTATTGTATATGATTGCTGTGTTCTCCGTAGCATCCAACGCTGTCTACGTCGCTATCAGTGTGCTTATGGTGCAACTAACCGACGACCCCTCTTACATGTCCACGTGCGCTGTTGGGTTCTCGGGAGTCATATTCGCGCTCAAAGTTGTAACCACACACATACAGCCGTATGGAATGTCATCGCTCATGGGCTTCATCAGCGTCCCAGTTAAATTGGCCGTCTGGTTAGAGCTCGTCCTCATGTCTGTCCTGTTTCCCAACGTCTCCTTTGTCGGCCACCTCGCCGGCATCTTGGTGGGAGTGGCCTTCACGAGTGGGCCACTTAAAGCACTGATGGACCTCCCCATAACAGGAGCGCGGTGTAAGATAGTGTGGGAACAATGCCGTCATCCCATTCATTTACTCATGCTCTTTTCTGCCCTTTCCACTTTTTTGTTTTCTAAATGGGTAGTGCCTACATTTGGGCTTGGTGGCTCAGGAAGATACACCTACACAGCCCAGTCGACTGGTGAGTAGTTACCAACTGTTAACTCTTTTTCAAGAAGTCATATTTTAAACTTCATGTTGACATAGGTTATAGTGATGTCCAGCGTAATAGGATGCACTCCTCATCAACCACAAGCAGAGGTGTGCTCTAAATAGAGTCTATGAGCAATTTTTTGACATGCACTGCATGTCTTTCCATCCCAAGGACGCCACCATGAGCACGATGACGCAGACTTACAGGAAGCCATTTCAAGGAGCCTGAGGGACACCAGTGGACACTCCTCCAGTGGGCAAAGTGCACCTCAACACCACCATCGTCCTAGCGCACATGAGAGATACAGCGAACATGGGGGTCTGCCAGGCGATGGTTCAGCTATAGACCCCTCGAGGATGTCAGATCAGGGGGCAAGGAACAGGTCCCTTTCAATGGAAGAGTTGAGGATTGCTAGGCTACAGCGTATGGGGCTGACACAACAGTAGCAGGTTACAACAAGCACAGGGCAGACATGTCAGTTTTTTTTATCACTCACCTTGTTTATAAAGTAATGATGAACAGGTTATTTAGTTCGTCCATAATGCAGAGCTCACAGAAAAATGACCAACCCCATTGGCACCAACAGGCTGAACCAGAGGCATTTAGTTGAGGTATCTAGAGTTGCAAGTGCATATTCATCATGTTTCTTTTGTTGGTATATAGCACCTTTTTCTTCTATATGACTTTTCTCTTGAGCACTGCTTTATTTGTCTTCACAGTAGGCAAAGAAAAAATAAACTGCTTTTCTTGATACTAAGTTGTTGGCATCAAGGATATTCACATGATTAGAAACTTGTAATATCTCGTTCCCATAGAAAGATATGGTGAATTGTGTGCTAAATATTAGCGACAAAACACGATACAACAGGCAAAACATGGTTCGTGCTCGAATGTTTAACACTAGACGATGACAGAAATCGACAAAAAGGGTTTAGGAGCATCCACAAGTTATATAAGGCGGTCATTATGCCCACTCGGTTAAGAAACAATGAATATTTAATTTGGAGCTTAGGATAAATGGCCAAATTAGAGCCACTAGATTAATTTAGTGAAGGTACAATGGGTATGGGTAGATCTAATAATGCAAACAAAATAAGTAAAGATGCACCATTCTGTCACCATTGTTCATCATTGCCTTCTGTGCTTTAGCGTCAAATGGAGCCCATCCTTTGGACGGAGAATGACGATAGGTTCCATTTTTGCTGGTTTAGCTGCATCCAGTGCCAGCTCAAAGTTCCGTAGTATATGTGCAATGACAACCTTTTCTTCATTCAGGGCAAACTCCTGTCCAATGCAGTTCCTAAATACAAGCACAGCAACAACGTCAGTGCAGCTGAGTCAATAATCTCGTTCCCAAACCTTGGGCCAGCAGAAAAGGTAGTGAATGCATGAGACGATCTTTCTTTGGAATTTTCTTCAGTGAATCGTAAGGGGTTAAATTCCTGTATATGCAGGGATAGAGATAAGTTAGCCACTATTTAGAAAAAGAGATACTTCTCATGCTTACATACATACATACATACATACATACATACACATATACATACATGCATGCATACATACATACATACATACATTACATACATTCATACATACATACATATGTACACACATGCATACATACATGCATACATACATATATACATACATACATACATACATACACACATACATGCATACATACAACACACACACATACATACACATACATACATGCATACATACATACATACAACACACACACATACATACAACACACACATACATGCATGCATACATACATACATACATACATACATTCATACATACATACATACACACATGCATACATACATGCAACATACATACATTCATACATACATACAGACATACATACATACAGACATACATACATACACTTGATAGGTCTATAGACACATGATACACAGGTCTGAATCTCTCTCAACCGTTGCATTTTACCCTTCATCGGGCAAAGTGCTGCCTACATGCATGCTCCAGGTGCTGCCTACATGAATGCTCCACATGAATGCTCCAGGTACTGCCTACATGAATGCTCCACATGAATGCTCCAGGTACTGCCTACATGCATGCTCCAGGTACTGCAGCAGCTAATAAGTTTGTTGATGTACGTCAGCTAGCAATCTTGTCATGCTCATTGATTGTAGCTACACAATAGGAAACAGTTTTCTGCATAATTGCCAAATCTCACCTCAGGGTTCTCCCAAACATCTGGGTTATGATGAACTGCATAATTATTTATCCAGACGTTGGTCCCTTTAGGCATCTTGTAGCCTCCTATGTCAGTGTCTTGATCAAGACACCGACCAGTTATAGGAACCGGAGGGCAAAGCCTCAAACTCTCCTTGATGCAGTATCTTAGGTATGTTAAGGTTCTAATGTCATCTCTGTGGGGGACAATGGCTACAAGTCTGAGGGCCACACACATGACTCTACCCACATATTCAGCATATCTTTTTGATCAAAAAGCTCATCAACTTCCTGTCTGCATTTTTCCTGGTGTTCTGGGTACTTGGCAAGGTTATATAGTGCCCATGTAATGCCTACATTGCAAGCAAAAATCAAACCGTAACAATATCATAATGCCATGCTCACCAGATGCAGTTGTGTCATGTCCTTCAAACATAAATGTGTCAACTTCAGCTTGAATTTCTTCATCAGTCATACCAATGCCTCTGTCGTCCTGCGTAACATGAGCACATGACTTCTTTTCCCTCGTAACGTTTTTTTTTCACAGTCACCTGTCCTTCATTTTCATATATGACGTATCTCCATGCAATACCTCCCCCAACTCCTCTTTCCCCTCTCGTCTCCTTTTATCTTCCTCCCCCCTCCCCTTTCCTTCGTTTCCATCCCTTCCCCTCCCTCCTCTCCCTTTTGCCAATATCCAATTAATGCACCCTATTTATGCCTTTGCTTCCAACAAGACATCCAGGAAGTCCAGATGCCTAGCTTTGTTGCAGTCTCCTTTGTCTTCACCTTTCCTCTAGATAGGGCAATGTTGCTAATCATAATGATATCACAATTATCACATGACTACTTCTCACTTTCTTCTCCTGTAGTGTAGCCCTCCTTTTCTGAATAACTTCCTTTGAAAACTTGTGCACAATGTTACAGGCTCTCTTAAATCTCCACCCACTCGGAGTGAGGGCATAAATCCAATCATAGGTGGCAGGGAAAAATCTATTGAAGTACAAGTGAAAGATAATGCGTGAAGGGGGAGGATACATGCATGTAATGTCTCACAACATTCGCTTCGCAAACAGTTCGGACAGTTCAAAGATGGCAGAGATGTAAGGGTCGTGTGTCCTGGAGGGCAGGGACTTACAGGATCACTTTATAATGTGCCCCTCCCCCTTGCTCTCACCCACTCTGCTGACAGCTGCTGTCATAGCTACAGGCACAGCGAAGAACCACATCCAATGTCAGGAGGCTGATATATGGAAATACATTGAATGACTGCCCCTCAGGAACCTGTGCCCATCGTTGCTGCATTCAGACAAGGATAATATTAGTGTATTCCATCTAGTGCATATCACCCTCACCACCATCAATCTGGCTGCATCAGTATAGATAGGGAAATAAGACCTCAGAATGTCAAAGTGAAATGCAGATGTTAGAAGTCGTCTATTTCTAGCCCAGCGAGGTCCATTGGATACAAGTAGGCCTTGCCCTAAAACAAGAACAGTCTAAAAATCTGTGTTATGTTTTGTTGCTACATGTATAATTTAACCACTCTTTAAAAAAAATATTATAATGCGTTACTCCACAATTATTTGATTAAATAATTAGCAACAAAAGTTACAAGAAAAAATTTCCCAACGTACTTAATTAACATACCTAACCACGGTACGAAACCTTTGTAGGAAAAGTCATCTTTTGGGTCTGCAAAATGCAATTGGTGGAGATGCTAAGTACCACCTAATATAAATCGGCATACCTTTCTGGAGCACTATCTTGGCCGTATCCGTATGAAGGGTCATTATTATGTCAAAACCAGGTCCTAAATGAAGCCGAGCACACTTCCATTTTTTCTCCGTCGCCCAGGTTAGGTACCAGTCCAGAGCCGCTCCGAAATCACGCATCACCTACGGCGAACAGCATACATTAAGCTGGACTGATTGCAGGCTCCGTTACCTTTGGTCCATGACCGAACAAGAAAACCCTTCCCTCTGGATCGCATGGTAGCTTGCTAAACGCTACGCGCAATCTCCACAGGTTCAGTAGTTTCTTCAAAATATACGGCACCAAAAGCAGAAGGATGACCAATACACCTACTTCTACCAAGTATAGCCGTGATACATACATGCTTATACACAGATGACCTCTTTAGGTAAAAGGGCGTTAGTATTTCACAGACAATTTGGCTGCGCGTATGCGCATGCGCTGGCACATGCAGAACGCAGTCGGCTATAATGATGAAGCAGTTCCTAAAATAATTAAGAATGGAGAGAAGGGCTGTTGGATGGTTTTGTGATTGCTGCAAATACAAGGAACGTTTGAAAAGAACGGTATGTCAATATATTGTGTCAGTTCCTATTGATTTTATGTGGGGGGGGGGGGGAGGACAAGAAAAGCAGTGGGAGACCCCATCGCCCAATACTGTAGAACTTGAAGAGAGGATTACGAACCTGCTTTTAAAATAAACAAAACTGACTGAAAAGAAAGAAATAACGAGGGATTTTTTTTAAAGAGGGGGGTAGGGGTACCACTCTACCGCCCTCTTTTTTAAAAATCCCTCTTTACTTTTTTCTCTTTAGCCAGTTTTAAATTTAAAAAAAAACTAGATTCGTAATTTCGTAATCCTCTCTACAGTATTGGACGATGGGGTCCATACAGATTTTTTTACCCCCCCCCCCCCCGGCCTCTCTTATAGGCTCTCCGCTTCTAATTTAAGTTGAAGCATATTTTTATAACCCGCGCTAAAGCTATAGGACAGCCCACTTTAGAGCGGTACGAATGATTATGGGTATCATTGTACTCTCGGGTGGCTTGGTGTTTTTTTGGCTAATTGTAATATAATATAGGGCCGTCTGAGTTTTGCCGGCGCTATTAAATGAAAGTTCCAATGGAGGTGCTGAGGCTCTTAAAGTGTTGAATCTAACATATACACCAGTTTAGCATATGATGTCACTGAGATCGTCTAGAGTACTCGTTGGAGGTTGGCTTAAGGCATATTTACCTCTACGATATACTGCTGTCAAATATTTATGTATTTTATCCTGCCTTATTTAAATAGCTGTTTCAATATGGAATGTCTGTGCTAATTGGTGCTCCCGTGATCAGCTTCCAATCCTGTTCTTCAATAATCTATTATTGAAGATACTAGGGACCTTGGCCGAAAAGACCAAAATTATTGACAAGAACTTCATGCATACTGGGGCATCAATTAAAGAAGAGTAGAGAATTAAATGGAAAGCAGTGGATAAATTCCCATCCTCAAACGTTTCCTGCATGATGAAGATAGAGAGGCATTTGTTTCGCACAGGTGGACCTTTTCGTTGTATTTTAATTACAAGTGTAATAATAATTTGCATTACGTTTGTTTTGATGGTCTATTTATAGAAACACCGCAGAAAGGACGCGATGTCGGAACAACGCGTCCAGTTGTATGTGTACGATCTTACCAAAGGATTAGCAGCCCAACTATCGCCTTTATTCGTGGGTAAGCCTGAATGTGCAGTAATAGAAGGCTAGCGGATACCTCTTTAAAATACGTTTTACAGGCAAACTGATCGAAGGAGTATGGTGAGTGCAAGTAACTGGGAACTACTACTCCCATAAACGTAGATATAAGCATAAATAACGCGCATTATGCCCTCCCGCGCCCACGTACACGGCCTACCAAAAGGCATACAGGCGTGGTGGTGTACGGGAGCGAGTACTTCTTTGGAGGTCTTGGGATTGAATACACACCACCAGTTGAGTGGCTTTCAGCCATCGGGATTTTATTATATGTATATCGCACTGCCTGTTCCCCCATCCAGGGCACCTTACCCATGCTGGGACAACCAGATAAAATAGTGGAGCTTGGTACCACATCCATACCAGAGGATGTCTTTATGGACTATCTCTGTGACATCTCCCCACAATTCTTGTGAGTATTGTATTGTATCGCTCTGTATTGCTTGAATGCGTATGGGATTAACAGCCCTGAGACATATGATCTCCTGGAGCACAACTGCAACCACTTTTCTAATGAAGTGGCTCAGTTCTTGACGGGAAACAAAATACCCTCATATATCTCCGACCTGCCTAAGGAAGTCATGGCAACGTAAGAGATGAAAAAGAGTATTGTGTGTGTGATTGTGTGTGTGGGAGGGGTGGAGGGTGGGGCAGAGGGAATTTATTTGCAGTATCCTTATGGCTATGTGCATAATTTGTTCATCTATACACTTTTCTGTTATTTTACAATAGTTCATATTTTACTATGCAGCCCATTTGGTGCACAATTAAGGCCTTTTCTAGCCTCGGTGCAAGGACCTTCTGGTGGTACCTCTGTTGGTGGTCGCCGGCCTGCTTTATGAATTTATTTATGTATCAATTACGCGTGTTTATTTCATTTTTAATAACTGTGAAAGGGTGGGGTAGTTGATCACGTGACACGCAAAAATAATAAACCTACACACCACTATGGTGAGTTTTCTAAGGCAGAAATGGAACTGTGATAATTGTGGCGAACACTTCTAGATTCAGTACATTCTGCTATTCAGCCGGCAAGGGAAGGTCCGACTTCAGAAATGGTACCAGGCCTACTCTGCTAAGGATAAGAAAAAAATCCAGCGAGAGCTGGTGTCTGCAGTTCTTGCTAGAAAGTCAAAAATGTGTAACTTTCTGGAGTACGGGGATCTGAAAGTTGTCTACAAACGGTGAGGGAGCATTTTTTTAAATATATTATCCCATTTAATCCACCCTGTATATTTGTAGGTACGCTAGTCTCTTCTTCTGCGCAGCAGTTGAACCAGAAGACAACGAACTGATCGTGCTAGAAATTGTCCACAGATACGTTGAACTTCTGGACAAGTACTTTGGCAGCGTGAGTGATATGGCACGCAGGCAGGGGCATTTTAGGCAGTTAGCGTCTCAACGGCCTTGGCCAAGGTGTTCCCTAGACAGAGCCCACCACGGCTGAATGTGACTATGTTATGGAATGAGCGAGGAATGGGGAGGGTTGTGGAAGTCGTTCTAATGTCCAATATTCACCAATCCATCACCAGGCTATACTTATCAATGGCATTGTAACTGGGCACATGCACAAGCAGAATGTGTGTGCAGATATATCACTTAAATCCACTTTGCCAGGTGTGTGAATTGGATGTCATCTTCAACTTCGAAAAGGTTAGATATTGCTGAATGTTGTCTTTCGTCAAGTGGAAATAACGATGTACTGCAATTAGCAATTATTTAGTTAATGTCTCTATACAGGCCTACTACATGCTTGATGAGCTGATTGTGGGTGGAGCCATTCAGGAGAGCAGTAAAAAGAACATTGTCAGAGCCATCACTGCACAAGACATGCTCCAAGAGGTAAAGGGGTGTGGTTGTGGTGTAGATGGGTGTGGTTTGTTTGCAACAACTCTTACTTGTTGAGGACAATTAGGTCTCTACTCCTCTCTTCCTCTCTCTCCCTCTTTCTCTCTCCCTCTTTCTCTCTCTCTCTCTCCCTCCCTCTTCCTCTCTCTTCCTGTCTTTCTCTCTCCCTCTTCCTCTCTCTTCCTGTCTTTCTCTCTCCCTCTTCCTCTCTCTTCCTGTCTTTCTCTCTTCTCTCTCTCTCTCTCTCTCTCTCTCTCTCTCTCTCTCTCTCTCTCTCTCTCTCTCTCTCTCTCTCTCTTTCCGCACATACTCTATCGTTCGCGTGTTCCATCTTTGTTGCTAGTGGAGTGAGTCCACTTGTTTGTCTTGTTACCCTAGGAGACCGAGAGTACCAAAACAACACAGTCACTGTTAGAGGAGATGGGACTGGCATAATCAAATAGCGTTGCTTGACAACCATATTAGGAGTGTACTGCAATATTGCTATTAAGAGTATTATCTTGTCATTGTGTTGTACGTATCAGGCATCCATTTCTCTCTTCCTTCCCTTTCTCTTGGTTGGTTCGCTTGTCGTGGTGTTTTAGACTGATGAACAGACCAAAGTGCTACAGGAGTACAACCTGATGTGATAGCAACACTAGAGCACGTTTTAACTTTACAGTGTCTGTCCAGAAATTACTTCCTCTATTTTTTTTTTCAAATGCAGCTATATTATGATACCTTGTTCAATACATTATGTGCTGGTCTCTTGAAATTGAGCAAGGGAATTTTGTAGTTGTGGAATATTAGCTGTTAGGAGTTATGTGCACAGATAATTATACCCCTCCCTATATGATTCCTCTGTTCAAAGGGCCAGTGCAGCTGAGGCCTTTTTAAAATGGAGTCTCCACTGTTATCACCAAGCTGTTGCTTTGAAGGCATGCCTTGTTTCCAGTGACACCATAAGGCCCATTACACTGTATACAGTAAACCCCCACTCACACCAGGCCTGTTAACACTACAGTTGTACAAGCTGTATGCTGATATTTTACTAGCACAGTGCAATGCTCACTAATATTGCAGTTGTATCAACATGGCATGGATTGTGTATACTATGTGCACATTTTCTATAGCTACTAACGCATTGCACAGGTGACTTGGATCTAGAAAGTTTCAGGTTTCTTTTCTTTGAAAAGTTTTCAACGACTACATTTTTCACGTGATACATAAATAACTTTTGTTTGCTGACAATATAACCAGATGTATGCACATATAATGTACACAGCCTTCCGGTGAAGAGACTTCATGAGTGACAGTAATTGTGCACTGCCTTCATTACTGTAGTCACACTGTACAGCAGGTGGCTAACGACGACCAATGACAGAGGTACCACCAGATGGTCCTTGCATTGAATCTAGAAAAGGCTTCAATTGAGCACCAAATGGGCTGCAGGAGTGGGTACATGTCGTTAAACTCCACCAAAATTACATACATAGATACATAGATACATACATACATACATACATACATACATACATACATACATACATACATACATACACATATCATTAACACATACATAATATAATTACATCTCAATTGAACCAGGCACAATGCAGAAAGTTACTTAATAACTAGATGAAAACCAGGTAAAGGACATGTGTTAAAGGGGATTTAATAGTTAGTTGACAGCGTGCTTTCTTTGTGTTCTAAACATTAAAACCCTTTCAGCAATTCCTTTGTCCAACTCAATCAGGGAGATTGGTTTTGCATACCTCATTCTTGACAGCATTAAAAACAAAAACGCGTCATAACCCATTATCAGAGAGTCATTCTTCTGTGTGTGGAACCATATTAAGTCTCTATTGTTTGGGAGTGAACAGGATGGGGTGGGGGACCTTCCATAAAATTGTAAAGGAACGAGGTATACTGCATGTACTTGCTATAAATTAACTTTGACCACAAATCATATACATTTGCATAGATACACTCTCCCTTACGTTGTCAGAATCTCTTTATGTTGGTCTAGAATATAGGATGGTATGTGGTTTCCCGTCAAGAACTGGGCTACATCGTCCGAGAAGTGATTGCAGTTGTGTTCAAGGAGATTATATGTTTCAACGCTTGGGTATAAAAATGTGGCAACAGACAGTGGTGCACATAGGATAAAAAGTGGAGTCAATAATATGATTGGTCAAGTCAATATGACGTAGTAGTGGATAGAAGGGGGAGTCCATTAGACATGATTTGATGGTGGGGGGGGGGGGGGGGGGGGGGGGGAGTGGCAGCAGGAATGGCAGCTGAAAGGCCGTGAAATGAATAGACTCACGAGTACTGGGGTGAAATATCTGCCAGATAGTCCATGAAGACATCATTAGGAATGCATGTGGTACCAAGCTCCACTATTTTATCAGGAGTTCCCAGCATGGGTAAGGTGCCCTGAGTGGAGGGAGCAGACAGTGTGATATATACACCAAAGCCCCAATGGCTGGAGGACAACTCAACTGGTGATGTGTACTCAATCCCTCCACCATAAAAGTACTCGGTTCCAAAGACCACCACACCTGTATGCCTTTTTTTTTTTAAGTTAAAAGGGTAGATATATCAGATCGGCATTGAAAGTGCAAGCATTCGGTCGGCACCCACCATATTCCTTCAATCTGTTTTCCTGTTTATAAGTTTGGAGGCAGAATTTTTTTTTTTTTGACCAAACGGTAGAATAATACGCTTACCTAGAAACATTGGCGACAACTGAGCAGCCAATCCTTTGGTCATGTCGTAGACATACAGCTGGACACCTTGCTCCATGTCTCCCCTTCTCCACGTAAACCCAAATCGATTCGTTTAGCTGGTCACGCGATATTGCAATATCCGCTTTTTTGGAATTGGTTTTTCATTTGTACGAGAGCTTGCGACAGACGGCGTATACACATAGGCATTATACTTAGTAATAGCGGCGGGCGACTGATTTAGTTGGAGTCGGTGAGATGTCTGCCCCGTCCGACTCGAGGCCCTGGCTCGTGCAAATGGATAGAGCTAACACCGAGAGATGGCTCATGGAGAGTAAGGTGGATGGTACATTTTTGATACGAGAGAGCGACTCGGTGAAGGGAGCTTATGTCCTTTCCACGATGTAAGTTTCTGCATCCGCTCTGCTAGCAGCAGCAGCAGCGATAAATCTGTTGCCCCACTAGAGAAAGTTATGTACGTCTAGGATGTGAAGGGGAGAAAAGGGTCAGTTCAGTATTGGTCGTTACCCGGGGAATTGGTTTGACAAGCCAAAATCAAGGCAAAATCTTGGCGCTGTTACTTTTGGGAACAGGACGCATGTAGGATACGTCTATGCTACCTCACGATAGCTATTGACAAGGTCTGGCAACGGGCTTTGTATCAGTACACTTGGTTGTCTCTTGCGAGAAATATAGTTTTGCCTTTATGTCTCTGTTTATGACATTGCTCGCACACCTGACTTAATAGCGCTCGAGTGTTTTGTATATCACTATTGCCGTGTGTATGTTCAATTGTCTTGTTTTCGTTCTGCTAGCTTTCAACAACGTATCCACCACTACCGCATCTTCGTTATCGATGATGGGCGATACTATATTCAGGTTAGCTCACCTGCATTTATAGGCTGTTGATGTTTGTGTGTGTGTGTGTGTGTGTGTGTGTGTGTGTGTGTGTGTGTGTGTGTGTGTGTGTGTGTGTGTGTGTGCGCGCGCGCGCGCGCATGTGTGTGTGTCATTTTGAGCATATACACCTGTGCCATTTTATTTTGTATTGTGTGTGCATTTGCACACTGTAACACGGATTCATTGCATGGACAACTGACAGGCCCAGCAAGGTGTGACCACAAAGTACTTCACCTGTCTGGAGGAGCTGGTTCAGTACTACCGCCAGGCTAGGAGGGGTCTCGTGTGTGCCCTTGTTGTTCCAGCTGGAAAGGAACCGGAGCCGATTGAAGATGATTCAGGTGATTGAGCAAGGACCAGCTAAATTATGTGGATGTGTGATGTGTGGATGTGTGATGTGTGTATGTGTGTACACGTGTGTGTGTGTGTGTGTGTGTGTGTGTGTGTGTGTGTGTGTGTGTGTGTGTGTGTGTGTGTGTGTGTGTGTGATATTGTATGTGATATTGTGTGTGTTAGAATTTGTTCCCTGGTTTTGTTGCTATCACACATGCTGTTTACATACAAGCTATAGTGAAGCCAGTGCAGTTTAAATAACATGTGTTGTAGCAGGTGGGATGATTACACACATACACACATGTATATACACATACATGCACCATGCACATACATTTACACATACTTGCACATACATTCACACACACACACACACACACACACACACACACACACACACACACACACACACATACACACACACACACATTCAAACCTGCAGACGATGACGAAGAACCTCAGCCCAATGAAAACCATCTTGTGTCATCGTACCTGTTAGCTTCACTGAGCACATTGGATAATTCAAGGTGTTTGCTGATTGGAGTGTTTGGTGCAGTGTGTGAGGATGAGTGGTGGGAGGTTATAGAGCCGTGAAATCAGTCTGCAGTATGTGGTCAATGTTCTATGCATGTATGGGAGGTGTGCATATAGGTGTGCTTTATGTATTAGTGCGTGTGGACTGCAGGTTCTAATGCTACCTGTCTTCCATTTTGCCGTCTCCTATGACCTGTAACCTTAGCTATTGATATATTTATACCCCCCTCCCCCAAAATCTAGAGTGGACAACATGTTCCACGAGAGGCTTAAACAGTATCTCAATGCTGATGTGTCTAAGGATGTGGAGAGCATTGGTGACCCAACGCCCCTTCCCTGTCTGAGGGACATGTTCAGTGGAGAGTTTGAAGCCCTCCATAAGTAAGGTTCTGTTTCATCACCTTGCTTTGATCCTTCTTCCAACCCACTTCCTTCACATTATTGGCCCTTGTGTCTTTGCCTCTTGTTCTCCCTGCCTCCTCCAGCCCCCCTCCTTCCTCTCCCTCCCCCTCTCTCCTCCCTCCCCCTCCTTCCTCTCCCTCCCCCTCTCTCCTCCCTCCCCCTCCTTCCTCTCCCTCCCCCTCTCTCCTCCCTCCCCCTCCTTCCTCTCCCTCCCCCTCTCTCCTCCTTCCCCCTCCTTCCTCTCCCTCCCCCTCTCTCCTCCCTCCCCCTCCTTCCTCTCCCTCCCCCTCTCTCCTCCCTCCCCCTCCTTCCTCTCCCTCCCCCTCTCTCCTCCCTCCCCCTCCTTCCTCTCCCTCCCCCTCTTCTCCATCCTTCTGTCTCCAGCAATACCACTTTATTTCCTACTCCTCCTTCTCATCTCATTCATTGCCACGATAGTATTCATATTTTGTGGTCTGACAATAGAGATGAATGTTTGCAATATATCAATTGACTGTATATAGTAACTCAATGGGATGGTTCCTGAGCTGTTCTGCTGATAGTATAAATTCGACAGTGTGAACTTGTTATTAACACGTAGTATAATTTCCCCCGTGCACTCTACACAGCGATCTCTTGGTTGTGATGTTGCACTCACCACACCTCTCTCCTTCCTATGCACTAACCACACCTCTCCCCTTCCTGTCTACTAACCACACCTCTCCCCTCCCTTTGCACTCACCACACCTCCTTCCACCACACATGCACTTAACTACAGCAGTGGTGCAGATGTACTTCTGTGTAATGTGCATACCTATGTGTACATATGTATACAAGTGAGTGCAATGAATACTACTGTTGCCTTGCAGACACCTGGACAAGCTTTTAGCTGAAGTGGATTTTGTCCAGAGCCTTTTTGAGAAAGCTGGAGGTGCCAAGCAGTGGCCTGATGCTGCGAGGAGGGCACAGAACCCTGAGGTAAACGTTGGTGGGGGGGGGGGGGGGCTGCGAAGCGATGTGTTATCTTGGTTCCCTTTCTATTTGTGCAGGCAAACAATTTCAAATCACTTGCAAACAAACTGACAGACTGTGCAGTCTCTGTGAGAGGGCTTGAAACCACGGTGAGCTTTTTCAGGGGGGAGGGGGGGGGGTAAAGAAATACATTGTACCCTTGAAGCTATTCATGTATGGGACCCCAATCTATGTACCTTTTAATGCGTAATACCTTCTTCTTTTCTTCCCTTTTTCTATTTTTTGTCATCTCTCTCCTTCCCTCCCTCTCTCTCTCCCTGTCCTTCCCTCCTCCCTCCCTCTCCTTCTCTCTACCCCCCCCCCCCATCCCTCCATCTTCCCACCAGGCTTGCCAGATGTTCAAAGAGCTAAACACCAAGAAACCCTCGGGGGGCGGGGCTCCATCAACAGCAGCAGTCGTACCCTCCACCCTAAAGAACGAGAGCATCAATGACGAGGTGGTGAGCTTTGAGATCAAGCTGGACAGCGGCAGTGCCCTGATGAAGAACAACAGAGCATGCACAGTGATAGTCAAGATCAAAGACGGTGTTCTGGTTATTCCATCTCTGGGGGTGGCCTCAACGTTCAGGCATGACCAGGTCCTTCAGCTGATCAAGTCAAGATCCAAGGAACAGAGGCTAGGGGTGCTTCTAGCCAGCCAGGGGAGAAAAGACTTCATCTTTGAAAGCATGCAGGTTTGTGTTTTGTGTGTGCGTGTGTAGGGGGGAGGAAGGGGGGAGGGGGGGGAGGGAGGTGTACACAAGTGTAAGCCTGTGATATGAAGAGGTATGTCTGTATTCAAGTGTAGCATACTAGCTCTACATGTACATGTACCTAATGGTCTGTTAACCATGGTGACTACCTTGTATTACCTAATGGCAGGCCCCCGGGAGAAAAAATCGGCGTAATCGCGCGTTATTGTGCGTGAAAAACGGCCATAACAACGCGAAATTACGCGGTCTTCAAAACGTTGTAACTTCTTGATTGTGCAATATAGTAGAGCTACATTTTGCATATTTACAAAGCGGTCCTGTGTCTATAGAAGTCCAAAGATGGTTTAGTTTGCGATGCATCGTTCCGAAGATATTCACATTCAAGTAAAGGGCTTGATTTCGCGGGGTTTTGTACTTGAAGCCCGCGAAACCTTGCTCTTAGTTGATTGTGAATTTCTTCGGAACGATGCATCGCAAATTAAACCATCTTTGGACTTCTATAGACACAGGACCGCTTTGTAAGTATGCAAAATATAGCTCTACTATATTGCACAATCAAGAAGATACAGCGTTTTGAAGACCGCGTGTAATTTCGCGTTGTTATGGCCGTTTTTCACGCACAATAACGCGCGATTACGCCGATTTTTTCTCCCGGAGCTAGCTGCTATGGTGGCTACCTTGTACTACTTAATGGTCTGGTAACCATGGTGGCTACCTTGTACTACCTAATGGTCTAGTAACCATGGTGGCTACCTTTTACTACCTAATGGTCTGGTAACCATGGTGGCTACCTTGTACTACCTAATGGTCTGGTAACCATGGTGGCTACCTTTTACTACCTAATGGTCTGGTAACCATGGTGGCTACCTTGTACTACCTAATGGTCTGGTAACCATGGTGGCTACCTTGTACTACCTAATGGTCTGGTAACTGTGGTGGCTACTATCTTTTACTAGCTAATGGCCTGGTACATTCTAAATAATTGCCATCCATCTGGGAACTCAACTTCCTTTTGTTCTGCCATTGAGGGATTGCTAATGAGTAGTTGTACATAGAAAATGGGAACCAAATTACAACCATAAAATTCTTTGACCATCTTTTGCTAACCATCATTTATTCATTGACAGCTGCTGTTCCTTAGTGCATGCCTGAGGACATTCAATATAACCACTGTGCCCAAATTCTATAACATGTACAAATACACACACACACACGCACACGTGCGCGGGCACACACACACACACACACACACACACACACACATACACATCTGTGATGCAGGCACGAGAAACTTTCTGTCAACTGATACAACTGATAAAGAACAGAAACCTGGGTGGAGGGGATGACCAGGACAATGTGTCGCTCTTTGTTGGAACCTGGAACATGGGTAGGCAGATATTGTTGCATGCAATTAAGTGGTTGTGTTTGTGCATTGACTTTGGTATTGTCCCATGGTACACCATGCTCTGTGCACATGGTCCCACAGTACACCATGCTCTGTGCACATGATCCCATGGTACACCATGCTCTGTGCACATGGTCCCATGGTACACCATGCTCTGTGCACATGGTCCCATGGTACACCATGCTCTATGCACATGGTCCCACAGTACACCATGCTCTGTGCACATGGTCCCATGGTACACCATGCTCTATGCACATGGTCCCACAGTACACCATGCTCTGTGCACATGGTCCCACAGTACACCATGCTCTGTGCACATGGTCCCATGGTACACCATGCTCTGTGCACATGATCCCATGGTACACCATGCTCTGTGCACATGGTCCCATGGTACACCATGCTCTGTGCACATGGTCCCATGGTACACCATGCTCTATGCACATGGTCCCACAGTACACCATGCTCTATGCACATGGTCCCACAGTACACCATGCTCTGTGCACATGGTCCCATGGTACACCATGTTCTGTGCACATGGTCCCATGGTACACCATGCTCTGTGCACATGGTCCCATGGTACACCATGTTCTGTGCACATGGTCCCATGGTACACCATGCTCTGTGCACATGGTCCCATGGTACACCATGCTCTGTGCACATGGTCCCATGGTACACCATGTTCTGTGCACATGGTCCCATGGTACACCATGCTCTATGCACATGATCCCATGGTACACCATGCTCTATGCACATGGTCCCATGGTACACCATGCTCTATGCACATGGTCCCATGGTACACCATGTTCTGTGCACATGGTCCCATGGTACACCATGCTCTGTGCACATGGTCCCATGGTACACCATGCTCTGTGCACATGGTCCCATGGTACACCATGCTCTGTGCGCGTATATTATTCTGTCACTGTCTGTTATCAGGTGACAGCAGTCCTCCCGCTGACATTTCCTCTTGGCTCAAGTCTACTGGTTATGGCTCCACTGGTGTATACTCCCTGCAGAGTGCTCATGATCTATATGCCATTGGATGCCAGGTGAGTGTGGGTAGATGTGTGTGTGTGTGTGTGTGTGTGTGGATTGATGACAGGTGAGTGGATGTGGATTGCTAGGAAGGAGTAGGAGGATAGACATGGTGCTTGTACCAGGGTAGGCTGAAGTAAAACATATTACTGGTTGTTATGGAAATCTTGTTAGAATGTAACGTGCAATCATAAACTGGGGGAGGGCCCAACTTGATTGTGCATTTCTTCTCTCTAACTGTCTGTTTCTCTGTGGCATATACATCTCCATCCTGCAGGAGTGTGGCTGGACAAGCGAGAAGGATATGGCCGCCAAGATAAAGAACACGCTGAAGACCCTGCATGACAGGGACTACGAGAAGATAGCCAGCCAGACCCTGTGGGGCATCAGGATCATGATCTTTGTCAAGGTGGAGCACGTCAAGAAAATCAGTCATATCCAGTGCACACAGGTCAAGACAGGCATTGGAAATGCTTTAGGTATGGGGGTGAGTGGGATCAGGTAGCGTGGGGGGTGGGGATGGGGGTGGGGTGGTCACCCATCAGGTGGAAAGGGAGTGGGGGGAGGAGGTGGTAGATGTGAAGTGTGGGGTGTGGAGGTATGGGGTTGTCAGTCATGCTGCTTTAATGGGAGACGTGCTGTGTAGGAGATGTGCCACACCTGGTGATGGGTCATGAAACATGGTTATTTGTCTTATTAGTCAATTAGTGATAATGCCCTTAGTTATTGCAAGCCTGTAAGTTTTTAGTGTCTACCTATTACAGAATCTCTGGACCAATTAATGGCTTTTGTTGTGTTTTACGCCAAGTTTTGAATTTCAATATTCTGTCACTATATGCAGGGCATACTATACACTGTCACTATGTGCAGGGCATACTATACACTGTCACTATATGCAGGGCATACTATATACTGTCACTATATGCAGGGCATACTATACTGTCACTATATGCAGGGCATACTATACACTGTCACTATGTGCAGGGCATACTATACACTGTCACTATATGCAGGGCATACTATACACTGTCACTATGTGCAGGGCATACTATACACTGTCACTATATGCAGGGCATACTATACACTGTCACTATGTGCAGGGCATACTATACACTGTCACTATATGCAGGGCATACTATACACTGTCACTATATGCAGGGCATACTATACACTGTCACTATATGCAGGGCATACTATACACTGTCACTATGTGCAGGGCATACTATACACTGTCACTATATGCAGGCCATCCTTGCATGTACATAATGTGTTGTAAATGTACATCTGTGTCCTTGCACGCACATAACCTGTTACAGTACTGAAGTATCATAGCTGTCTTCTTGTTCCTAAACTATTTTAGGTAACAAGGGGGCAGTTGCGGTCTCTCTACACTTTGGAAGTGTGTCCATGTGCTTCATTAGTGCACACCTCACATCGGGCAATGAGAAATGTCAGAGGTAATTCTGTTTGCGTAGTTATATGTAATTCATAATGAGGTCATCATCATTTTGTATACCTCCAGGCGTAATCAGAACTATCACGACATCTTAAAGGGCATGTCCACCCTCAAGAGCAAGAAGCTAAGCCAGTTTGACCTGACAGACCAGTTCCAACACATGTTCTTCTTTGGAGACCTCAATTACAGAATAGAACTGTCGGGACCAGATATTGTTGAAATGGTGAAGAATGTAGACTATTATGCCATTTACTCTGCTGATCAGTTGAAGGAGGAAATGGACAAGAAGCGGGTATTTGTGGGATTTGGTAAGTGTTTATTGCATGCCTGAATGACCATATGTAGGTATCATCCCCTCCTCCCTCATAGAGGAAGCTTCTATCCTTTTCCCACCGACATACCGCTTTTCCAAGAATGGACGAAGTCCCGAGGACTACGTTTGGGTCAAACAGAAGAGATCAGGGGTGAGAGCATGTTGAGGTGTACACTATGGAGGTGTGCATGTGTCACCACACTACCATTTTTGTGCTGATACAATTATGACCACTAAAGAAATAGAAAGTAATGAAGTATGTGGTTTATTTGCACATGTAGGACCAAACATAAAGAGAATGAATCTGAATATAAACGTAACACTAAATAGTTGAGAAAGAGGTAGTATGTGGAGAGGTGTCACACGTGCACCATGGAGGCATTGTGGGAGCATCATGGAGGTGTCATGTGTGCACCGTGGAGGCATTGTGTGCTTTATCTAAAGACATTAACATGTACATATACAACATACAGGGTGCACACGACGAGGGGTGTGGGTACAGGGTACACATGTACCACAAGGGGTGTGGGTACAGTACAGGGTGCACGCCAGGGATATGGATACAGGGTGCCTACCAGGGGTGGGTACAGACACACACATCAGGGGTGGGTACAGACACACACATCTACCCTGTACCCACACCCCTGGTGTGCACCCTGTACCCACACCCCTTGTCGTGTGTACCCTGTACCCACACCCCTGATGTGTGTAGACCTGTACCCACCCCTAGGGGTGTGGGTGCAGGGTGCACATCAGGTGTGTCATTTACTAGTTGTGGGTGATGTTGGAGAAGGCTGATGTTAGTAGGTATTGCTGGCAGGCGTGTGCACAGTGTTGCTAGGTGGATGTAGTGTGGGGGCGGGCTGTTTCTGGGCAGGCTGTGGTATACATCACGCATACACATTTACAGGACAAAAGAAAACAGGAATTAGAAAGCCTTTGAGTTTTTTTGTTGGTTCCAGATTCCTGTCAACAATTATTGTACCTGTCTCTTGTGCCAGAATTGTGTATGTAAACTTACGCAAACATGAACTGTATTTGTTTGTGCACTCCTGTACACACAACACCATTTGTTTTTAGGATAAATGTGTTCTGTGTCTTCGTAACAGATACGTATCAACGTGCCCTTTGTAACAGATACGTATCAACGTACCCTTTGTAACAGATACGTATCAACGTGCCCTCGTACTGCGACCGTGTGCTGTGGAAGTCTTACCCTTCGTCCAAGATCATCAACACATGCTATGGTACTTTGCCCTTGTATGTGGCTGGGGGGGTGGGGATGGTGGTGGGGGGATGGGTATTGTGGTGGGAGGGTTGAAGGTGTGGTGGGGGAGGGGTGAAGGTGTGGTGGGGGAGGGGTGAAGGTGTGGTGGGGGAGGGGTGAAGGTGTGGTGGGAGGGTGGGAGGAGGATGTAGTGGTGTGGTGGTGCGAGTAGGATGGTGGGGGAGGGGTGAAGGTGTGGTGGGGAGGAGTGAAGGTGTGGTGGTGGGAGGGTGGGAGGAGGATGTGGTGGTGGGAGGGGTGAAGGTGTGGGGGGAGGAGGATGTGGTGGTGGAAGGGGTGAAGGAGGGTGTGTACTGGTCCAGGTCCAGTGGTAACCGATTGCAAATACAACAGGTTGTACGAATGATCTTTTGACCAGTGACCACTCCCCTGTGTTTGCAACCTTCCAAGTAGGTGGCATCAAACAATATGTTCCGTCTGGACCAGGTATGTGTGTGCACGTGTGTGTATGTGTGTGCGTGTGTGTGTGTGTGCATGTGTGGTATGCACAGTGCTCAAAATAACGGGCAGACATCGGTCAATTTCCGATCAATTTGCGCATATTACCGCGCAACTTGCACTAGAGCCGGTCATTTGGTCCGACCATTGTAGTACTATTGTGATATGCATGATAACATCTAACCACATGGATTGTGACAACAGCTGTTTTAGCGCACATATTAATTAGCATATAAGGATTTGCAGAAAAAGACAGTACAGAGGTAGAAGGTGAAGAGGAAATGGATATGCTCAAAAACTGGAATGACTTGGATGGCTCTTTTACCTTTATATAGTGACAATGATTAATTGTATCTAGATCTAGCACTCAACTTGATTTAACTTACACACCTGTTCTACAAACATACATGTATATTCATGCATATACATATTACGATATCCGAACAAATCTGACAATGTCCGCCCAAAGTTAATATTGGTCTGCCAAATGTCCAATCAAAAATTTGGCCCTTATTTTGAGCACTGTATGCATGTATGTGTGTATGCATGTATGTGTGTATGCATGTGTGTGTGTGTGCAGAGTGAAGGAGGTGCTAGGTTCAGTTTCTTCTCTGTAGCTAGCTCATCCACTGTGGACAGCACTTACGTCATACTGAGCAAGTTCAAAGCGGAGGTAAAAGCAATGTCATCTCTAGGGGGTGTGATGTGGGAGGGTCATCTCTAGGGGCGTGGTGTGGGAGGGTCATCTCTAGGGGTGTGATGTGGGAGGGTCATCTCTAGGGGCGTGGTGTGGGAGGGTCATCTCGAGGGGGCGTGGTGTGGGAGGGTCATCTTGGAAGTACAGTAGGCAGTGGAGGAGATGTCTGATACATGACATTTGGCTTATGTTGGTGTTGCCCTCATAGCTGGATACAAGTGACAAGTCACAGTTCTACCTTGAAGTGTTCTCAAGTTGCTTTGAAGGTGAGCTGGTTACGATGGTGGTTGTGGTGTTGGGATAGCTGTGGTGATTGGGATAAAGATGGTGGGTGACTTGAATGACGATGGGGTGAAGTGTGGGGTGACAATGATGGGTGAGGATGAGGTGGGGTGGTCAATGATAGCACATGTAATGTTATCTGATATCTATCACACACAGGGGGAATCCAAAGTTTCCGCTGTAATGATCGTTTTGATGATAGGGCCACTGCAGTCGTCCCTTTGTGGGATTCCCCAGAGCCAGTTATGAAGGTACACACACACACACACACACACACACACACACACACACACACACACACACACACACACACACACACACACTCACTCCCCACTTTTCCCTGTCATCATACTCATCGGTGTACTTGTTCTGGCCCCCCACACCAGATCAAGCCTATAGTGACTGAGCAAGGATTCTTGGAAAGCCAGTTCATATTGATCATGATAAAGTCTATGGAAGGCAATAAACCTTATGGTAAGGGTGGGTGGGGGTGATGGAGGAGGGAGGAGTGCCTTATGGTAAGGTGGGGTGCCTTATAGTGAGAGTGGGTGGAGGGTGGGGGTGCCTTATGGTGAGGGTGGGTGGAGGGGGTGCCTTATGGTGAGGTTGGGTGGAGGGTGGGATTTAGGTGAGGGTGGGGTGCCTTATGGTGAGGGTGGGTGGAGGGTGGGGGTGGTATTATAGTGAGGGTAGGTGGAGATGCCTCATTAATGATAGGAGTGTGGAGTGAGAGGTGAGATAGAGGGTGCAGCCAGCCAGTAGTGTTATTGACTTTTTTTTCACTTTCTGTTCCTGCAGGAGAATGTTGCATATCATTGAAATCCACATTTGGATCCAAGCCAGTGTCATTGCAAGGGGAGCTTATTTGCCAGGGGCTTTCAACAGGCAATTTTGAGTAAGAGATGGCACTGACCACGTCATGTGACCATGTTATGTGACCATGCCATGTGACCACATCATATGACATATACATGTAATCATACACCCACCTAATGCCACAGTAGGCAGCCTTTATTCATGTATTGCGGTAACCTACATGTATGTCTGTATGACACACACAGTATGCTGGTGGGGAAGTTCTGTACATGTATGTGAGGATATCAATGAGGTCTGAGACCAGGAGGATTGTGGGGGAAAGGGGGGGGGGGGGGGGGGGCACAGATGATGACGTGACTGGGAGTGGGTACTGTTTATAAATCTCAGGGGGAGGGGGAGGGAGGTACGGTACCCTCTAGTCTTTATGGCTTCATTTATGACAGCCACACCCAACACCCATATTGCCTTTGCATAGTTTATGGCTTTCTGTTGCTTGCAGGGCCAATATTCACGTCACCCTGTCCAATTACAAAGCTTCTGAAAACGATATATATGGTAAGCAACTGTGTGTGTGTGTATGTGTGTGTGTGTGTGTGTGTGTATGTGTGTGTGCACAAAACCATGTCATTTTGGCATACCTACGCTTCATGGAGCATATACGTCTACATATACTAATGTGTTATACTTGCACATGTATGGCACATATGGCCATTCATACCTGATGTACCGTGGAAGTATCCATTAGTCTCCAACAGATGGGTAACTCGCTCCAATTTATTCCCTCCGTGCCACCCCCACCCCCCCCCCCCCCCCCCCCCCCCCAACCCAGGTGTGGTAAACATAGAGAAGGAGGACAAGAGAGATGATGGTGAGTCACATGGTTGCACATCATATCGTGGCATTTCAATCAGGGTCTGTGTGGTTATCCCCCCCTCAGCAAACAGTGGCCACAAAGCACGACAGGATACGGTTGACGGAGGCGGAGGCGTCAGAAGTTCAGGTTGGTGCAAGGCGTGCAGTAACAGGGTTAATGGAAACTTGAGTAGTGGAGATAGTAATGTCAGTTGCACACCCTACATGTACATGTACATGTATTAGGCTGACCCAGTGTGGATGGGGCTTGATGCCAGTAAAACATGTTACTATTTAGTGCTTCTTTTTTATTTTTCTTCAGAATTTCGACACAGGGCCCCAACTACGGGTGACAGGTTCACCCCTAGACCTGTGCCCCGAAGCTTGGAGCACACACCACGCCCACCCATCCCCGCCCCCCCTGATGGACGCCCTGCCTCTCCTGATATGAGCAATAATAGGCAGTTAAGCGAAACACTTCCAACCCCCAGCAGACGAGTACCCACCTCGAACTTACCTCCTGTGCCTGGCAAGGAGGTACCTGTTCCTCCTATAAGGTATGGGAATGTGTACACATACACACACATACACACACACACACACACACACACACACACACACACACACATATGAGCACTGTGTGATGAGGATTACGTATAAATGCTTTGCGTATTTGCATGCCTTGTGTGTACACCTTCACTGTCATTTTTACCCTCTTAGGCCCATTAAGATGCATTCAGTTTCGGTTTCAGTGAGTTCAATTACCAGTTCAGAGACAGTTTGTTTTAACCCCTATTCCCCCCCAGGATGACAGACCCCCTCCACAGCACACAGCTCGTACCAAGAGACCGCTGCCACCAAATGAGGGCGGAGGCAACAGACCCCACTCCGAGTCCCTTGGGTTCGCTGCCCAACCCCTTCACAGGCAGGCAGCGTCAGTGGAGGTGGGACAAGCCCGCCATTTTAGCTTGGAGAGCTCTCCTCCTCTCCCAGCACGGTCATACCACAGCAGGGTAATTGGGGAAGACTGTCTTTGTAGATGCTGCTTCTGACAGCATATCACACGCACACGCACACACACACACACGCGCACACACACACGCACACCCACACATGCACACACACACACACACTGCCACCATCACCATCACCATACAGGGAGAGACCAATGAGGTGGCCAAGTTGTTAGAACAGCATGGGCTGCAGCAGTTTGCTGAACAACTGCTAAGCAATGGCTTTGACAAAGTTGAGTTCCTTGGTGATGTGAGCTGTGATGATTTGGAAGCCATTGGAATTACACATAACGCTGACCAGGAGAAGGTAGGAGGGGTCTGAAGGGATAGGGGGAGGAGGAGGGGTCTGAAGCGATAGGGGGAGGGAGGAGGGGTCTGAAGGGATAGGGGGAGGGAGGAGGGGTCTGAAGGGATAGGAGGAGGGAGGAGGGGTCTGAAGGGATAGGAGGAGGGAGGGTCTGAAGGGATAGGAGGAGGGGTCTGAAGGGATAGGAGAAGGGGTCTGAAGGGATAGGAGGAGGGAGGAGGGGTCTGAAGGGATAGGAGAAGGGGTCTGAAGGGATAGGAGGAGGGAGGAGGGGTCTGAAGGGATAGGAGGAGGGAGGGTCTGAAGGGATAGGAGGAGGGGTCTGAAGGGATAGGAGGAGGGAGGGTCTGAAGGGATAGGAGGAGGGAGGGTCTGAAGGGATAGGAGGAGGGGTCTGAAGGGATAGGAGGAGGGAGGAGGGGAGGGTGGAAGAGATGCATAAAGAGAGTGAAGGTGTTTTTTTTAAATCAAGAGATTTAGTGTCATTTATTCTATCTATTTTAGCTAATAAGGCTATTCTGCAGTGTGCGCCAGTGAGGTACCAACTATGCTCCCCTGTCAGCTACAGGCACTCTTCATGTCTGTGACCCTATTGTCCTAGAAAATATTGACTCAAATGTTTTGTTGTTGCCTTGACGACTTATTTTCTTCACTCTCTCATTGCACGTCAGTAATGCCTTTTAGTCAAGATATTTATTTTCTATGCCAGTGTTGCTTTGACCTGCCTTCGATTTTATTGATGACAATTGACATGTAATTAATTAGTGATATGAGAAAGCCTTATGGCCGCATGTGATCACCTGTTGAAGCCTGTTGAAGTCTGCCAATGTCAGAGAACAGATCAAGAGCATCAGGGCCCAGTGGACTGGACGTCTTGATAGCCACCAACCAGGACAAAGTGATAAGCAGAGCATATATATGTGGGCTTCACCACTTGCAACTACTGGCTCCCTGGTTTCAGTTCCTTTTTGTTTCATCAAGTACTGCATGGTTGTGACCCAGGCTTGGCTGAGTTTTGGTGGGCAGTGACAGGTAAGTATGGGACAGCAGAGGACCAAACAGACAGAATAAGGTAAATAAGGTGAATAAGGTAAATAAGGTGAATAAGGTTGTTGGAACCAGCAGCTAAGGCTGAAGGTGTAAACCACATCTGACTAATTAGAGTGTGGCCTGGAACCAAGCTGACTCACTGGGGAGGTCAATCTCTCAGAATTCCTACCTTCCACAGTGCGTGCTCTCCTCCCTTCCACAGTGCGTGCTCTCCTCCCTTCCACAGTGCGTGCACCCCTCCCTTCCACAGTGCGTGCTCTCCTCCCTTCCACAGTGCGTGCACTCCTCCCTTCCACAGTGCGTGCTCTCCTCCCTTCCACAGTGCGTGCACTCCTCCCTTCCACAGTGCGTGCTCTCCTCCCTTCCACAATGCGTGCACTCCTCCCTTCCACAGTGCGTGCACCCCTCCCTTCCACAATGCGTGCACTCCTCCCTTCCACAGTGCGTGCTCTCCTCCCTTCCACAGTGCGTGCTCTCCTCCCTTCCACAGTGCGTGCTCTCCTCCCTTCCACAGTGCGTGCACTCCTCCCTTCCACAGTGCGTGCTCTCCTCCCTTCCACAGTGCGTGCTCTCCTCCCTTCCACAGTGCGTGCTCTCCTCCCTTCCACAGTGCGTGCTCTCCTCCCTTCCACAGTGCCTGCTCTCCTCCCTTCCACAGTGCGTGCTCTCCTCCCTTCCACAGTGCGTGCACTCCTCCCTTCCCACCTCACATTAGCAGTGGTTGTCCCGGACCATAAATAGTTATTACGCATTAGTGGAAGTACACATGCATGGTTCATAATGAAAAAAAAAAATTGCACACCGCTGATAATGACTTCAACTGAATCATGCAAGTTGCCACAACTTTTAAAAAATCTTGATTGTGATATTGAGAAATCGATTAATTCGTTCATTATAAATTGCATGTCAGCAACACATATCGCAATCACAACTACTGGATCAAAATATTAATTTATGCCTACGGGGTTGTTGAAAAAAATGGAGAAGTGGTGCAGCTCATCAATCTGCCGGAACTTGCATACTAAGTGGCTCAGATGTGTTAATTTTATTTTTAATTCATATTATTTCTTGTATGTCATCATTCTATGTATTGTAAAATTACGTGTATTTTCTCTCATATTATTGTACGTTACACCTGTTACTTCACCACTTAATCCCTCAACTATTTTGGAAGCGGGAGTTTCAGCAGGTACAGCAGCCAAAGCAGCAGAGGTGCGTAAACATTCCAAGTATGATGCTAAGTGCTCTGAACTAGGGTGGCGATGCGCTCCCTTAGCCGTAGAATTGTACGGAGCATGGGGAGCTGAAGCATGCAACACATTCTCCTTTATTGCTTCCCGGATTTGCATCACTATGAACAAACCAAAGTCGATGATCCTGTTCAACTTGTATGGCAAACTTGGTATCATCCTCGTCCGGTCTAATGCCAAAGCCATACTGATGAGATCCCTGGTGCCGGCCACTGGAGATTGTTTCTCTGGGAACGTTGTGTTGTGTGATTAGTTAACAATAATAATAAGTGTACATAGGCATGCATTGTACATATCCTATTACGTGGTGAATGTAAATTATAATTATTATATGCAGTTACAATTGTAATATATATATATATATATATATATATATATTATATATATATATAACGACACTTATATTAATAATATAACATGAACAGGAATACAAGATGCAGCAGAATACACTAATCAGAATAAATGCACTAAATAACGAATGCTATTATTAATACATACATACATATCCAGACACACTGAGACACACTGGCTATGAAAGTGACAATGAGGAACTATCCCCCTCCTGAAGGGAACAGCCACATCTATATTATAATTATCTATATTTACCTAACTCTCTTCTATCCCAGAGCTCTGTGGCTGACAAGGCTCATCTCCTGTCTATCTCCTCTCCCCATGCCTCTGCTTGGCTCTCTGTAGTACCATCTCCAGGCCTGGGTCTAAGCTTAGACCCCAACGAGCACCAAATGGCCATCAAGTGGTGGCTGGGGCTAAACACCTCACCTGGCTCACCTCCCTGTGCATTGTGTCCAGAACATCCCTTGGATCCCCTAGGTCACCATGCAATAACATGTAAGAGAGGTGGTGATGCTGTATCCAGGCACAACAAGCTCAGGGATGTAGTGCTTCAAACCTGCCATCATGCCTGCATCAGCGCCAAGGCAGAGGCCGGTAGTGGACTAGGACATGAGCTTCGGAACACATGCCCTGCTGACATCCTAGCTTCCAATTGGCTCTGTGGCAAGCCTGCTGCCTTTGACCTTACTGTGGTGTCTCCGCTTAACCCTACTCTTATCTCTGAAGCGGGTCGCACAGCAGGGTCAGCAGCAGTTGCTGCTGAGCTCACTCTGCCAATGATGCCAAGTGTTCCGAGCTAGGGTGGACATGTATTCCCCTTGTGGCCGAGTCATATGGAGCCTGGGGCAACGAAGCGATGCAAGCTTTTTCACGGCTTGCATCATACCTTGCCACAAGGACCAACTCCCCCAAGTCCAAGGTTGTCTGCAGCTTGTATGGCCACCTTAATTTGACTCTTGTGCGAGCCAATGCCTGAGCCCTCCTCTTACGATGTGGCTGTTCCCTTCAGGAGGGGGATAGTTCCTCATTGTCACTTTCATTGCCAGTGTGTCTCAGTGTGTCTGGATATGTATGTATGTATTAATAATAGCATTCGTTATTTAGTGCATTTATTCTGATTAGTGTATTCTGCTGCATCTTGTATTCCTGTTCATGTTATGCAATGTATTATTATTAAGTATAATTGTATGTATGCTGTATGAAGCTCTTTAGTTATTTATATTAAAAAATGTATGATTTTATTTTATTTTATGATTTTATTATTATTATTATTATTTTCGCCATTATTATTATTATTAAAACATAACATTACAACATTAAACAGTAGCACGTATCAATAACATGAACAAAATGACATCACGTGGGAGTCCTAAACTAAAGTTTTTAACCCTCTGGGGTCTGGGTGCCAACACGGGAAAGTAAGGCCCTGGCTACGCAGCGAACCAAAGTGAGGTTCAGCCGTTGGTAAATGCTGACCAAGGCTTTGGACTTACTGCAATGTAGCTGTAAGGCCAGCCGAGCTGCTAAACGAGAGAAGGAGTCCCTGGCTTCTGTTCCCCAGCACTCATAGGTCTCGACGGCCAGTGGAATGCAAACCCACCCCAAGGCCCTGCACTTGGGGTCGTTGGAGATGTGTTTGCGCATCTCGGCCATCCGAGCTGCAGAACCACCAGTGACCTTCGCTTCAGGCAAAGAAATAGGGTTAAGCGGAGAGGTCACTGTGATGTCGAAAGCAGCTGGTTTGCCTGTGGACCAATTGGGCACCAGGTAGTCGGCTGGCCGGCTTCGGGAACCATCAGCCTCAGTCCCTCCTCCCACCTCGAGTTGACCACCCAGGCGAGCCCTGTGGCAGAATTGGGCAACGACATCATGCAGGCTGTTGTGGCGCAGGACAGCGTCCCCACCTCCCCTGCACGTTAAGGCATGGTGACCAAGAGGGTCTAACTGGTGGTCAGGGCAATGAGGGCACCGAAGGTGAGGTGACGTGTTGACGCCCAGCCACCATTTGAGAGCCACCTGGAACTCGGCTGGGTCCATGTGCAGGTTGAGGCCCCTAGCTGGAATGACCGACAACCAGGATGAAGCGTGGCAGGATGCGACTGAGAGCAGGCGAGCACGGTTGGCAGGGGTAGCAGCGAGGAACAGCTGGTCAAATTGGTGGTCTTCAATCCTGGCGGATAGGTCTTTTTGACGCACGGTTGAAGTCTGCAAAACTTCCATTGAGATGGAGCATGCAGGGGGGACCAAGCTGTTGAAAATGGCAACAGTGTGTGCTGTGAACTCGTCAGGTGGGGTTGTGCATCCTGCCTTGTTAACAGAGGCCAGGAAGGCAGCCGAACAGTGCAATGCCAATTTGCGGAGTCCTAGGCCGCCCCGGCTAAGGCTCAGTTGGGCTTGCTGCCACACCGAGTCTGAGGCATCAATTGCCACACAGTCAGAGAAGTGACGGCGAACATCAGCGTCGAAAAGGGCCAGGCCGTCGGAAATGAGAGGTGGTGGTGTGGACCGAGCCAGGTGAACATTATTATTATTATTATTATTATTATTATTATTTAATGTATGTAATGTATATATATATATTTTTTTATCTAATCATAAATTTAATATGCAGCAGAATACACTAATCAGAATAAATGCACTAAATAACGAATGCTATTATTAATACATACATACATATCCAGACACACTGAGACACACTGGCTATGAAAGTGACAATGAGGAACTATCCCCCTCCTGAAGGGAACAGCCACATCGTAAGAGGAGGGCTCGGGCATTGGCTCGCACAAGAGTCAAATTAAGGCGGCCATACAAGCTGCAGACAACCTTGGACTTGGGGGAGTTGGTCCTTGTGGCAAGGTATGATGCAAGCCGTGAAAAAGCTTGCATTGCTTCGTTGCCCCAGGCTCCATATGACTCGGCCACAAGGGGAATACGTATGTAATATTTTTTTGATAATAATATAGGAATACAATATTTAGGAGGAGAAACAACATGCATGAATTATTAATAAACCATGCTACAGTTCAATAAACTTTAAGATGGGAGCCACCTGGAAAGGATTGCTGTCGCATTTGCCCTCACCAGATGGAAGTTGAGCTTTTTATTATACTTTTTTTTTTTTTTAAATTATTATTTCATACAATTATAATTATATAATACTGTATAAAACAATACATAAACAGTAATAAATGCAGATTTATTTTCACTATTATAATAACCTTAAAAATCAGTAGTATAAAGTGAAAAAAGTGTTCCTAGGATGGAGGCAGCATTGCCCCTTTGTACAGCCACTGAAAGACGTTGGAGCAGATAGCTGTAACTTTTTGTGTCACCGGTTGTTGCTGAGAGCCTGTGACCTAGCTCCTTCAGGAAGATCTGGGAAAGAGGACCAACTACTCCTGATGTTTCATAGGCAATAGGGGTAAAACAGATGCCTGGGTGTCCGTCCAGATATGAGTATTTGATCTTTTTCAGGTCCTCTGCCTGGCTAGCGACAGCACCTGCTGCCAAAGTGGACTGTGCCAGGTGAGATGGGGCATATGTGTCAGAACAGGTGGCATCCCAAACCAAAAGGTTCCCGTTCTTCCATGGGACCATGGTGATTCCATCAGGGCGTTTCCCATCTGAGCGGTCTAGGCCTGTGGGTTCTAGTCTGGATGGGATGTGGGAGGTGGTCAGGGCTCGATGGATAATTTCATTTAGAGCAGCATGACGATAATGACGACCAGTACTAAACCGACAGCTGAGACCATGAAGTCCAAACTGGTCAACTGTTGCACCACAATGCTGGCAAGAATGAGGGCTACATAGAGTTACTCCAAGGCGAAGACCAACTGCCACTCTAACCGTCTCATTGTCCATTCTTAGGCCCAGTGAAGGGTTAGGGACAGCATGAAGCCAAGCACCAGACTCCTTCAAATAATATGAACAAGAGTACAAATACCTTAAAGTTACTAGACAAAAACATCGTCCGGAACAACTTGCTCACAAGAAGCAAAGTGAGACATGCTAAGTATGGCTCTAGCATTGCACATAATCAAAGTGAGGTTAAGACGACCATATAGGCTGTTCAGCATTTGGGATTTGTAAGTGTTGGTTCGAACAGCCAGTCATGAGGCCAAATGCGACAAAGCCTGCCTCGCCTCTGTGCCCCAACAACCATAAGACTCCACCACCATTGGAATGCAGCGCCAACCCAACTCTGCACACTTTGCGTCATTGTTCCTATGTTTGCGTTCCTCTGTTGCCTTTGCTGCTGCCCCAGGTGATATGCCCGCTTTTACAATGTGACAGAAATCCAGGCAGCAGCATGTGGAGATGTGATTGATAATAGCCTAGCCCTATCTGCCAATGAGCTCTTTTCAAGAAGAGAGCTGAACTGCACTTCCTCCATCAAATCAGACAACTTCTTCTGAGATGGCATGTGGGCAGACAGATTAGGGATAGATAAGGCTGCACACTGGGGAATATGGTTATTGAACTGTAAAATTGCATCAGCTAGATGGCGATTTAAATGTGATATATCAGTGGCAGTGCACAAAGATGCAATGTAGGCTGCTGGAGAATGGTGCACTAAGGAGCGGAGCCCAAAACCCCCTCTGCGTATACTTAATTCGGCTTGATCCCATGCAACACTGGTGGCATCAACTCCTGTGCATTCTGCATAAGTATGACATATGGTGGCATCATAACTCTCCAGTACAGAAGAAATTAAAGATGGTGGGGTGGCCCTGGTGATGTTGACTAGTTTGCAAAAACTGGCACAACTTTGTAGTAGAATTAGTGCCACTTGAGGGTCAATAGTACCTATTTGCTCAATAGCAGATAGGAGAGCCAAAGCAGCTTTATGTTTCTTGGCTACAAACTGTGAACAAAAAACTGCATCACCAATTGGGGACATTGAAAGATTGAACTGAAACAGGTAACTGAGATAAATCTCCACATCCAAATAATTTTATACATTAAAAAAACGTTCATGTAATTACTATCCTTATAAGTTCCAATCATAATATTTAATAGTTCATATTTTAGAATACACCAACGATATACATTTGTACCCAAGATCTAAACTACAGTTCTACACATGCACTAGCTAACTCTCTCCCTAAGATGGCCCTGGCCACTGATCTCACAAGAGATAAGTCGAGATGGCCATAGATCTCTGTAGCCATTGATCTATGTAGCCATTGGTGCTGTAGATCTGGCCTGGCCAATGGCAAGCAAAGAGGCTAGTTGGGAAAGTGTGCACTGAGCCTCTTTGCCCCAGTTGCCATATGTTTCTACGGCCAGGGGGATAGAAGACCATCCTACTCCTGGCACTTGTTATCATCAGCATGCTTCCTGGAAACAGTGCACTAGCCTGCAATAACTGCCACACAATCAGAGAGTGAGAAAGTCTACTGCAGAGACATCAGCTAGTGCTTTAAATAGAGCTTTTGAAAGTGTGCATTTCTCTGCAATTGATTGCGAACTAAACAGGAAGTCCCCGATTGGTATCCCAAGGATTACTAAGTTGGGTTGAAGGGAAAGCTTCACCATAGAAGGGAAAAGTGAGTTACTAGTTCTGCTGAACAGTTTGCATTTAATGTGAAGCCCCAGTTGTAACCCTTTCTCCTATTTGTAACCAAACCTTTACATGTATCAGGTGGTCCTGACATGCCAAATGTTGAAATGAAGGCATTGGCAATTTAATTTGGACCCAGGTGCAATGCTGCCGCGATTGCCACACACAAACATTTGTGAATACATCTTAGTGGGGTGTGACCTAGCCTCGTCCCCAGGCCGTCAATTAAAGTTTGGGAAAAAAGACGGCCTGGTCTCCATTGCAACTCCGTTAGTGCGCATGCGCTGGCCATTACCAGAAAAAGTGGTAATCGTATATTTCGCTTGTAAACCTTTCCGTAAACTAACTTGTTACCGGTCTGCCTCGTTCTAAGTGCCAGGCTTTTTCAATTAAAAACACATCGCGCACATGCATAAAATACATAGCTACGCGTAGTATGTGCAATACAATGTGTAGGAGACACAACACTGCCACTAATCCTGCAAGACTTTGACGTCGTTGCCATACTACGCGTAGCTATGTATTTTGTGCATGTGCGCGATGTGTTTTTAATTGAAAAAGCCTGGCACTTTGAACGAGGCAGACCGGTAACGAGTTAGTTTACGGAAAGGTTTACAAGCGAAATATACGATTACCACTTAATGGCCAGCGCATGCGCACTAACGGAGTTGCAATGGAGACCAGGCCGTCTTTTTTCCCAAACTTTAATTGACGGCCTGGGGACGAGGCTAGGTGTGACCCGACCTTAAGGCCATCATACACTAGGCAACAATGTTGCATGCAACTGAATGAATCCCAATTTTCGTTTTCACTATATCCCATCTGCCACTGGAATCGAACAGAACTTTACAACTTATTAAAATATGTATATGGGGCAGTGCAAGAGAAAATCGGGCTTTTGCAATTTTTTTCAAGTTTTCAAATTTAACAGTTTTTGGATACACGATAGCGCTCTCTACAAAACAGTTCTTACGCATTCAAAATTGGATAATGTATCAGAGAGCTACAAAGCGCTGAATTTTTAATTAGCCATACATTTCAATGGCAAGCATTACTTTCTTTTAGTTGTCTTGGAATTTTCTCAAAATACTACATAAGCCCGAATTTCTCTTGCACTGCCCCATATACATTATAATGTGTACAGTATACGATTACAATAGAAGCATAATTATATAACATGATAAATAATGTCACTAATAACTACGTGCAAGTAGATCAGTTTTTGCTTAGGATTCAAAGTGAGCAAAGTACTTAGAATCCTCCCTCACTCCCCACAACCCCCACCCCCACCCCCACCACCCTCACCCCACCACCCTCACCCCACCCGTCACCCCCACTACCCTCACTCCCACCCCCCCACCCCCCACCCCCCACCATTCCCCACCCTTTTTTCCCCCAGGTACTAAAGAGGATTTTTACTGTGTTTAGATACCTCAATTGACCAATCTGGTTGCGCAAATCACAACCGCTATTGTCTAAAATTAGCAACATAATGATCAAATCAATGTCTGAACAAACAACATGATGCTCTGGTGGTTTGGAGTGGGACTACAGTATCATCATGCACACCATAGATTATTATCATGTCGTCTCGTGCCCAGACCAACTCGCAGCTGCACATTAATAAGTAATAAGTACTATATTCAAGCCTTACAAATACCCTAGGTCTTATGCAACAGCAGGCCATAAAAAAATCTACCCGGCAGGACTTTTTACGTTCAACGAGGAAAAGTACACAACCAAATACTCGGCGCAACTATGGCCGTCTCTTCTATACCTTACCTAGAACTTCAGTACCTTCCCCTTTTAGTATCAGAAAAGCTATCTGAAGTTAGTAACGGGGGCGGATACAGGATTTTCGAGGGGGGGGGGGGTTTAGGTCAGACCTCATACGAAAAGTGTGGGTGCTGTTAGCTTCTGGCCCGATACGAAAAGCGGGGAAGAGGGGAGGGCTGGTACTAGTGAAAAAGGGGGAAGGGGAAGGAACCTTATATGAAAGGGGTGTTGCAACCCCCCAACCCCAGCCCCCTGTATCCGCCCATGAGTAAGTTGGAATTACGATTTTAAAAAAGAAACTTTATACCTACGCGGGAAATGACGTCACGCACGCACGTATTTATCCATGTATTCTATAAGGTATGTTTTTTTCCCATGAGGGTGTGGCCCCTGCTCTTGGTATACTGCTGTGTGTATAGTTTTTGCCGTTGTGTTGAAGCTCTTCACAAGCTAGATGGATCCCCACTTGTATGGTTTCCAATGCATGTTGTGGCATCATAGTATCTGTGGTTGTAGGCTATTTAAAGCCATAGTACCAAACAAATTCAGCAGTAAGTTTCTAACTTGTTTTCTGTAGGTCAGGTTCTTTTCATAACCGCTAACATTATATCAATCGTGACGAATTGCAACGCAATAAATCTCTTATCCGGAGCGAATCTTACCTTATAAAGAAGCAGAATCGAGCTTTCTAAGCATCGGCAGTTTACTACATTTTAGTTATTCTGAAGTTCTATCCAAATACGCTCGCTAAAGTCAATTGCTTCTATGGAGTTTTGGTTTCGTGACACTAAAATCCTTGGTTCCTAATTGCTTTTCCCGCGCTAAAATGACCTGGGTACGAGAGTGAGAAATTATAAAGCCGTGGGCGTTGAACATCGATCGATCGACGCGTAGTATTAAACGCACCTATCGCTTGCCGGTAACAACGTCCAGTGACATGTCGGAACACCAGGAGCATCAGCTAGAACTAACGGATGGTGGGAATTTGGAACAGAATACGTCTGAGTCTAGTGACGAAGCAACGGTTACAGAAGTAAATGTGCAAGCATCGCGAAAACGGAAGATTAGTTTCACAGATAGCATTGCTGCTCCCTTGAAGGTAAAAAACTTCTAGACAACGTGGGCGCTGGTTTCACGCGCATCTGACGCGGGGCAAGAGCAGCTGCGAACGCAAACTGCGTGTTAAAAGATCCCTCTGTGCGTGTGTGTGTGTTGTATGTGTGTGTGTGTGTGTGTGTGTGTGTGTGTGTGTGTGTGTGTGTGTGCGTGCGTTGCGCGGAGACTTAGTTTGTGTGGTTGCGATACTACGGCTTCCGCATGTTACCACATGCATGTTGCGTAGGCGTTCGGTTCTTACTTGGGGGCAGGGTGCTCGAACCATGGCGTGCAATAAAAGGAAAGAGGTTTCGGCTACAGTGGTGCGGCTCCATTAGTCGTCTGTTGTCCACAACGATACTATTATTATTTCAGACAGACGTTATCAAAGAAGGCTACCTCGATCTCCAGAAAACCTTTCAGGTGTGTATGTGTGTGTGTGTGTGTGTGTGTGTTTATGTGTGTGTGTATGTGTGTATGTGTGTGTGTGTGTGTGTGCGTGTGTGCGTGTGCGTGCGTGCGTGCGTCGCTCAATATAATGTCAGTGGAGCATCCCCTCCCTCCCCACCCCCACTTTTAACATATCTTTTATGTACGTACCACCATTTCCCCATGTATACAGAGGTGGTCAAAGAAGTACTGCTCAATTGAAGGCACCAGACTGTTCATAACGAAGAGCCCAGAGGTAGAGTGAGGTTAATTAATTATTAGTAACCTCCACAGTTCTTGTAACCAATTCCAGTGAGCTCATGTTTTGTGTGCAAATGGTGTGTTGTGTGTGGCTTATATCAATATATATGCAAGTGGTGTGTATGTGTGTGTGCATCTGTGTGTGTTTGATATTTGCAAGGTGTATTGTTTTGTTTTATGCATGTGTGTGTGTGTTGCGATGTGATTATGTGCTTATGCCCTGTGATGAAAGACATATTATTGTATACTAATGGATGTTGTCTCTGTTCTCTCAATAGTTGTTCCTTTAGTTTAAATTTGTTGTGTGATTTATTTTTAAATGGCCGACCTCTCTGCCCTAAGGACAAACTTAGAGAAGAAGTATCACTTCAGAATACCAGTGTTGCGGAATGTGGGGCCAAAAACTTGAAGCATTGTTTCATGGTAGTTATTTGTGGATGTGTATCCAAATGTGTACAGGCCAGTGCATGTGCTGGCTTGTCTACACAGGTTTTGGCTGCTGAGAGCAGTTTTGTTTTCTCGGCATCAAGCCGGAAGGAAATGGAGGATTGGATTGGAGCACTAAAGCTAGTTACACTTTATTCCAAGAAAGACAACGTATGTACACGTTGGTGTGACAGCATATGTGTGCGTGTGTGTGTGTGTGTGTGTGTGTGTGTGTGTGTGTGTGTGTGTGTGTGTGTGTGTGTGTGTGTGTGTGTGTGTGTGTGTGTGTGTGTGTGTGTGTATGTAAGTATACATGTAATGTATATGTGTGGGCTGTACACCAGCTGATACAGCATGTTTTGATGCACTTATTTGGTACAGTGTAGCTTTGGAATTAATTACTATAGTTACTAAAGTGTTGTGAATACTATCAATTAACACTTTTTGTTTTCTAGTCTGTCGAAATGTTTGAAATGTGTCTAGAATGCAGGGCTTCTTACAAATTATCCGTCCATATGAGCCAATATATGATGTGTGTGTGTGTATGTGTGTGTGTGTGTTGTGCATGTGGTGCATGTGTATATGTGTGTGTATGTGGTGTGTGGTGCATGTGTGTATGTGTGTGTATATGTGATGCGTGTGTATGTGGTGTGTTGCTGCACTTGCAATTGGATAGGGTCAAGTGTGCACCCTAAGCCTGGTGATGATCCCTACCATGTTTCCCATTGTGTCTGACCCGGCATCCTGTGTTATGTATGCTTATCTTTTGTATTGTTGACCTGTACAATGTAGAAAGAATGCGCACATGTAAGCACTCCTACATATGCATTGCATAACACACACATGGCACACATCCAAATGCCTTGCATACATACACACACACACACACACACACACACACACACACACACACACACACACACACACACACACACACACACACACACACACACACACACACACACACACACACACCATTTCCCCAAATCCCCTGCAGGGAATAACTGATACCATCAAACAGCTGGAGGGCCAGCATTGCTTGTTTGCTAGCTCACACTCACGTCAGACTCACTGTAGTGTTTGTGGAGACAGTTTCCTTGGGGTGCCCAGACCCAGAAGTAGCAGTCTGTCATGTGAGATATGCAAATTGAGATGTCACCGCAAGTGTGTGGGCGGGATCAGCAAGAGCTGCAAGTGGACCACCAGGGACCAGTTAGAGAGGGATGGTGTGGTGATGGGAGCAGAGGTGAGGAGGAGGAGGGGATGGTGGTCTGGTGATGGGAGCAGAGGTGAGGAGGAGGAGGAAGGGATGGTGTGGTGATGGGAGCAGAGGTGAGGAGGAGGAGGGGATGGTGTGGTGATGGGAGCAGAGGTGAGGAGGAGGAGGGGATGGTGGTCTGGTGATGGGAGCAGAGGTGAGGAGGAGGAGGGGATGGTGTGGTGATGGGAGCAGAGGTGAGGAGGAGGAGGGGATGGTATGGTGATGGGAGCAGAGGTGAGGAGGAGGAGGAAGGGATGGTGTGGTGATGGGAGCAGAGGTGAGGAGGAGGAGAGGATGGTGTGGTGATGGGAGCAGAGGTGAGGAGGAGGAGAGGATGGTGTGGTGATGGGAGCAGAGGTGAGGAGGAGGAGGAGGGGATGGTGTGGTGATGGGAGCAGAGGTGAGGAGGAGGGGATGGTGTGGTGATGGGAGCAGAGGTGAGGAGGAGGGGATGGTGTGGTGATGGGAGCAGAGGTGAGGAGGAGGGGATGGTGTGGTGATGGGAGCAGAGGTGAGGAGGAGGGGATGGTGTGGTGATGGGAGCAGAGGTGAGGAGGAGGGGATGGTGTGATGATGGGAGCAGAGGTGAGGAGGAGGGGATGGTGTGGTGATGGGAGCAGAGGTGAGGAGGAGGAGGAGGGGATGGTGTGATGGGAGCAGAGGTGAGGAGGAGGGGACGGTGTGGTGATGGGAGCAGAGGTGAGGAGGAGGGATGGAGTTTGAGGCTTTGCAGTGGTGGCATACCAAAATTATCACTAATTTTTCATTGGACAACTGGTAATTGGTTGGTTGGTTGGTTTGTTGGTTGCTATGGAAATATCTGCTATGTCTGCTAATTTCAATGGTTATGATTTCTTGCGTTGTTTGGTATCAAGAATTAAGGGTTTCAAGAAGTATTATGGTACTAGATATTGAGTATTGAGTATTGGGCACTGGGGCATTGGGCACTGGGTACTGGGCACTGGGTACTGGGTACTGGGCATTGGGCACTGGGTACTGGGTACTGGGCACTGGGTACTGGGCAATGGGTACTGGGCATTGGGTATTGGGTTATGGTTATGGTTATAGTTATTGCACCTGGGTGAATGTTATGCCCTTATGACACCCCTGTACCCTTATGACACCCCTGTGCCCTTATGACACCCCTGTGCCCTTATGACACCCCTGTGCCCTTAAAACACCCTGTGCTCTTATGACACCCTGTGCCCTTACAACACCCTGTGCCCTTACAACACCCTGTGCCCTTACGACACCCCTGTGCCCTTACGACACCCCTGTGCCCTTAAAACACCCGTGCCCTTACAGCACCCTTGTGCCCTTGTGACACCCCTGTGCCCTTACAACACCCCTGTGCCCTTACAACACCCCTGTGCCCTTACGACACCCCTGTGCCCTTACAACACCCCTGTGCCCTTACAACACCCCTGTGCCCTTGTGACACCCCTGTGCCCTTAAAGCACCCCTGTGCCCTTACAACACCCCTGTGCCCTTGTGACACCCCTGTGCCCTTACAACACCCCTGTGCCCTTACAACACCCCTGTGCCCTTATGACACCCCTGTGCCCTTATGACACCCCTGTGCCCTTACGACACCCCTGTACCCTTACGACACCCCTGTGCCCTTACGACACCCCTGTGCCCTTATGACACCCCTGTGTCCTGTGCACCTTTGCATCACTTACCCCCGTCTATGGGTTGCAGCTGACCATGCCCCACCAATGGGTGGAGGGTAATCTTCCCGGTGGAGCCAAGTGTGTTGGTTGTGACAAGGGATGCAGCCATACCAAGCGGCAACAAGACTTAAGATGTCTGTGGTGCAAGAAGACGGTATGTGGATACATGTAGGGCACAGTGCCATGTGCTTAGCATGTGTGCATATGTGTGTGTTTGTTATGTTATGTTATGTTATGTTATGTATGTGTATGTGTGTGTGTGCGTGCATGCGTGCATGCAATGTATGTATATGTATGTATGTATGTATGTATGTATGTATGTATGTATGTATGTATGTATGTATGCATGTATGTTATGTGTGTATGTGTGTATGCATGCAATGTATGTATATGTATGTATGTATGTATGTTATGTGTGTATGTGTGTATGTATATATGTTATGTGTGTATGGGTTGTATCTATGTATCTATGTATGTGTGTATGTATGTATGCATGCATGCATGCATGCATGTATGTGTGTATGTATGTATGTATGTAATGTATGTCTGTATGTATGTATGTATGTATGTATGTATGTGTGTGTGTATGTATGTATGTATGTATGTATGTGTATGTATGTATGTATGTGTGTGTGTGTATGTATGTATGTATGTATGTGTGTATGTATGTATGTATGTATGTATGTATGTATGTATGTATGTATATATGTATGTATGTGTGTGTGTTGTGATATGTCTCCACTCTTTATAGGTTCACAAGGACTGTATGAGTATGATCTCTCCTCATTGTTCCCTTGGCAACCTGCAGTCATGCATCCTGCCTCCTTCAGCCATCCGACGCTCTGATGCTGTTCAGAAAGGAATGTGGGAGGTAGGTGTGTGTGTGTGTGTGTATGTGCACGTATGTGTGCGTGTGTGTGCATGTGTGTGCGCATGTGTGTGTATGTGCACGTATGTGTGTGTGCGTGTGCGTGTGTGTGCATGTGTGTGTATGTGTGTGCACATGTGTGTGTGTGTTTGCATGTGTGGGTTACTTCATGGGTGTTAAGCATTTGTCCAGATTTTAATCAGATGGCTTGTAGTTTGCACTAACTGGTTTTTAAAGATGTACTTTGATAATGATGAATAGGATGCACTTATTTGCTTATTAGGAAATGACAACATTGATTTAAAGCAACCTGATGCAGATTTTATATAGTTAATTTTACAAGCCAGTTAATTAATAGAATTTGTAGAACGCCCATAGATACTTACACATCATTGATTAATTTAGTGCCCCTTATCCAAATATTGAAACGAAAGTTAAGCTAAATTGTTATTATGTCAGATACCTGGATACAAACCCTAATGGATGTATCTTTGTGTGTATGTGCATGTGTATGTGTTTGTGTGCGTGTGTGTATATGTGCTCTTGTTGGAGTACATGTGTGTGTGTGTGTGTGTGTGTGTGTGTGTGTGTGTGTGTGTGTGTGTGTGTGTGTGTGTGTGTTCAATACTTTAGCCTCTGTCCTATATCACAAGACTTCCATATCTGTCTACTTCTAATGTCCATAGCCATTCTGTGTGTCTGGGTTCAGTCCTATTCTAGCCTTAGTGAACTCTAAAAGTGGCAACAATCAGGTTAGTCCCTATGCGTGTGTGAATGCATGCATATTGGCCCACAAAGAGTGTTAATTATGTGTATGACCTGTCAGCTGTGTGTACAAACACGTGTGCACAGCTGTATGGTTCAGTCATGCCACAACTGTTCCCTTTACTCACTACCCCAAGGGAGTTAGGTTCCTGAGAAAGCTGAAGTATTGGCTCAATCCTGTTCAGGTGTTTGACCTAGCTACCTCTCCACCAGAGCTAGGGTGAGCAAGCCTCTCTCCCTGGAACCCCCTCCCCATTCTCCACCTTCAACTCCTGCCCCCCCCCCCCCCCCCCCCACTCTTCTTCCTCACCTTGCCTGCACTCTGTCCCTCACCTTCTGCCCTCACCTCCTATCCCACTCCCCCCTCATTACTTGCCCCCTCATTGTAATTAGAATGAACTGCTGACTGTTCAAAAAGTTACAACTTTGAACAACACACATGGATATCAGTCAATTGGCTAACCAGTCAAGAAAATGAATTTTAGTGTGTCAATCTCATTATCCATTAATCTAATACCCTCCCTCCCACCCTCCCTCCCTCCCCCTCCCTCCCTCTCTCCCTCCCCCTCCCTTCCTCCCTCCCTCCCCCCTCCCTCCCTCCCTCCCCCCTCCCTCCCTCCCTCCCCCCCTCCCTCCCTCCTTCCATCCCTCCCTCCTTGGCTTCTTTCCCAAGGTATTGTTTCATCTTGGGCAAGGAGACAATATGACCAGCCATCAATATGTGCATGTGGTTGGGATTTGGTAACAATAGAGACATGCAGTCTATCTCACAGAATGTGAAACATGATTATCCCATAATGGGGTCAGCAGGTTAAGTACTCCTCACATTGGGGTCATTAGTGGTGTAAGTGTGCACCCCTCAGTGGTACATTGGTGTCATTAGTGGTGTAAGTGTGCACTCTTTAGTGGTACATTGGTGTTATTAGTGGTGTAAGTGAACTCCTCAGTGGTACATTGGTGTCATTAGTGGTTGAATTAGAACCTTAGAATGTGAGCTTGTCCATCATTGAATTCAAAGCTGATGTTTTGTTATCCTAAATCAAATAGGTCCATTATTAAGTTAAATCAATCAATTAATAAACCACATAGGCATGCGTTATCACTTTTCTGCTAGGTGTTAGCTAAACGTGTCTATATCCGTGAGTGTGTAGGTGGACATGCCAAACTGAGGGATTAGATAAAACCTTCATTGTTGTGAAACGTTTGATTTCACCCTCATTCCTTGTATAACCGCGCAGCGGATGAGATGGTGAAAGAAAGGTTGCAATTTTGATACACCGTGTCAAAAGCAGTATCCATTTTCAATGCCATTTATAGTCCTTTTAATGGTTGCAGCGTAATTATTAACTTGAATAGCTTCCCATTGACCTTTGCAATTGCAAACTGATAACCTTTTAAGTGGAACATTGATCACTGAATTTGGGCACAAGAATGTTGGACTGTGTGGTCCATCAAGGAGCTACGATGACCATCAGAGAGCCAGGGAGCTATGATGACCATCAGGGAGCCATGATGACCATCAGGGAGCTATGATGACCATCAGGGAGCCATGATGACCATCAGGGAGCCATGATGACCATCAAGGAGCCATGATGACCATCAGGGAGCCATGATGACCATCAGGGAGCCATGATGACCATCAGGGAGCCATGATGACCATCAGAGAGTCATGATGACCATCAAGGAGCCATGATGACCATCAAGGAGCCATGATGACCATCAGGGAGCTATCTCTTAAGGCTTGTAAGGCGTATACATACTGTGTCCAAAGGCAAAAGCAGCTGTTGGCTAGGCTTTATTGCACATCCTTTCTTTTGGGTACAACAATTGTTGAACTGACTTCAAGGCAAAAAGCAGCATCGTACTTTCAATACCAACACCAACACTCCCCACATGTCCTCACTCCTCACAATTCTTCATTCCCCACAGTTCTTCAATCCCCACACTTCCTCACTTCCCCACACTTCCTCACTCCCCACACTTACTCACTCCCCACACTTCTTCACTCCTCACACCCCACACTTCTTCACTCACACTCCCCACACTTCCTCACTCCCACATCCCACACTTCCTCACCCCAACTTCCTCACCCCACATCCCACACTTCCACTCCTCACTCCCCACACTTCCACTCCTCACTCCCCACACTTCCACTCCTCACTCCCCACACTTCCACTCCTCACTCCCCACACTTCCTCACTCTGCACACTCCCCACTTTTCCTCACTCCCGCCAGTATTTAACATTGTGGGGCATTCCTGGGTGTGGGATGTTTGTGTAAACCATGCTGCAATTACCAACGCAGGTTGGAGCTGTTCAAAGGCTTCGAGAGCTTCAAGGTCCTGGTATTTGGTGGGGATGGAAGCATTGGGTGGGTGCTGTCTGCAATGGACCGACTGCAGCTGCATGCCAAGGTTTGTGGGGGGGGGGGGGGGGGGGGGAATGCATTGTTAGCAAGTTGTGATTAACCCTCCCCCACCGTGTTTTTCCCTCCGTGAACCATGATTAACCCACTCTTCACCTTGTGGATGCACTCTAATTCCTGCACACTACACCGGGATCAAAACATGTGCAGTGTATGGTGGGCGTGGTTCCGTTGGGAACAGGAAATGACTTGGCGAGGGTGCTGGGGTGGGGTGCCCAGTGCAGCGATGAGGGCAAGCTGCCCCAGGTCCTGTCGGAGATGGAGATGAGCACGTTCAAGCTTCTCGACCGATGGAGTGTTCAGTTCAGCCGGTCAACTGACGTGGATACGTCTGTGCTGGGGACCCCAAGCATTGCTGTGAGTGTGTTTGTGAGGGGTGTGGCTTGTGAGCACATGGCACACGTGTGTGGGTTGGTCAGGTGGTAGGTACTTTATGTCAAAATTAAGGATGTGTGGCCTCTTCCTCATTACATACGTCCCTCTCCCTCCCCCTCCTCACCCTCCCCATTACATACCTCCCTCTCCCTTACATACTTACGTACCTCTCCTCCCCATTGTATACCTCCCTCCTCCTCCCCCTTACATACCGTATTCACTCAAATACACACCGCGGTTTGTAATATAGACCAAAATGGTACCGGCTCAGTTATTTGAGTGAGCTACAATACATCGCATTTCTCTGTAATGCGTACTGCAAATTAAAAACCTTTAACACATTGAGCTAACCTACCATCCGTGGACATACAATGCAAATTTTGTAGCGATAAGTTCTTTTGCTCCTTGCCCACGAAGTCATTTATACCGTCAGGTTACCTACGCCTGCGTCTTTATTACAAATTGGCGTTTGTATTTGAGTGAATACGGTATTTCCCACCTCCTCCCATTACATACCTCCCTCCTCCTCCCCATTACATACCTCCCTCCCTCCTCTCCATTACATACCTCCCTCCCTCCTCTCCATTACATACCTCCCTCCCTCCTCCCATTACATACCTCCCTCCTCCTCCCCATTACATACCTCCCTCCTCCTCCCCATTACATACCTCCCTCCCTCCTCCCCATTACATACCTCCCTCCTCCTCCCCATTACATACCTCCCTCCCTCCTCCCCATTACATACCTCCCTCCCTCCTCCCCATTACATACCTCCCTCCCTCCTCCCCATTACATACCTCCCTCCCTCCTCTCCATTACATACCTCCCTCCTCCCCATTATTTACCTCCCTCCTCCCCATTACATCCCTTCCTCCCTCCACTGTGCAGTTGACACGTCGTCATTTCTCTCTCTCATTGTCTGGTGGAAGTCGTGATCCACAAGAACCCAGGGTCATTGGCTCTACCACCACCACCCCTACTCCCACCCCCAATGTAGTCCCCAGTCCCTTGGACTCGACCTCCCCAATAAGTCCAGGCAACGGGGGACCTGTATGCCTCAAGTCTCCTTATTCTGGGGCTGGGGACCAGATATGCCCTTTAAGTGTTGTGGGTGTGGTCCAGGACGAAGGCCCACTGGTATCCTTGACAACGGCGGAGGAGAAGCAGCTATGTCCATTAGTGGAGAACACCAATAACATGCAGGAATCCATCCTTCGCCTCATATCGACTATCTCCTCTGCAAGGCAAGATAATTGACTTCTCCCTCTCCCCCTCCCTCCTCACCTTTCCTACCACTCCTCTTTCTCCTCCAACTTCCCCACCCTCCCTCCCTCTCTTCACTGCTATCATCTCTGGCAGGGTCCTATGTAAGGTGGTGAAGCAGATTATGGCTCTGCTCATCAGAACAGAGAAGTCACACACACTGCAGCCATCTGTCATTTCCGACTACAGCCACACCCCCATGTCGCTGACCTGCACTGTACTGTCGGAGAAGCTGAAGGCCCTGGAGGCGGTGCTGGGGGAGGGGCCAGAGCTGAAGGCCCTGGAGGCGGTGCTGGGGGAGGGGCCAGAGCTGAAGGCCCTGGAGGCGGTGCTGGGGGAGGGGCCAGAGCTGGCTCCCTCGGATGCGCACCTCCTGCTGGAAGGGAAGACCTTCCAGTCTAGAGAAGCTTTGATGGCTCGTGCCAACAGCGTGAAGAAAGCAGTGAAGGGAGTGTTGGATGTGGCAGCTTCATGTAAGTGACCTGAGAGAGCGGGACTAGTGCAGTGATGGGGTGGTGACTGGTGACTGGTGTGGTGATGGTGACTGGTGATGGTGACTGGTATGGTGATGGTACTGGTGTGGTGATGGTACTGGTGTGGTGATGGTACTGGTGTGGCGATGGTGCCTGGTGATGGTGACTGGTGTGGTGATGGTGGTGGGAAAAGGGATGAGTGGTTGTGATATGCATGTGTTACGATCTTCCCATAGCTGTCCAAGATGAAGTGCTGATTAAGGCAGAGATAGAGAATCTGGCTAGGTCAGTGAAATCGCAAGGACTGCTCTCTGTTGTACAGGGGACAGAGGCCTTGAATGTCAATTGTACTAAGTCCAATGAGTATGAAAAACTCGAAAAAGGGGACGAGAACCTGCCCCCAAAAAGTAATGAGAACCTGCCCCCAAAAAGTAATGAGAACCTGCCCGAGAACCTGCCTGAGAACCGGGTGGATGTGGAGCGGCATACGATGGAGATTAAGAAGGAGCTATTAAGGTCGCATGGCTCAGTGGTTGAATTGTCGCCGTAAGTTCCAATCCGATGGTGATGTTAGGGTGAGGTAATATGTCTGCCGTATGTAGTCTTCTTGCAGATATGAGTGAGATTGCTAGCATGAACAACTACCTAGGAATAGGCCTGGATGCAAAGATTGCTTATGAGTTCAACAGTACCAGGGACAAGTCACCATCTACATACTCGTGAGTCAAGCTTTGGGGCCTAGTTTGTGTGTGTGTGTGTGTGTGTGTGTGTGTGTGTGTGTGTGTGTGTGTGTGTGTGTGTGTGTGTGTGTGTGTGTGTGTGTGTGTGTTTGTGTGTTTGTGTGTGTGTGTGTGTGTTGTGCGCACACGTGTGTGTTTGTGTGTGTGTGTGTGTGTGTGTTTGCGTGTGTGTGTGTTTGTGTGTGTGTGTGTGTGTGTGTTGTGCGCACACGTGTGTGTTTGTGTGTGTGTGTGTGTGTTGTGTGTGTGCGCACACGTGTGTGTGTGTGTGTGTGCCGTGCACACGTGTGTGTGTGTGTTGTTTGAATGCTTAGTGTTAGCTATTCCAATTACATTCGTATTACATTACCACAGAAGTCGCACTAAGAACATGATGCTCTACGGATTGCTAGGAGGAAAGGAGTTCTTGTTCAATAGCCAGCGCTACCTCGAGAGGAGACTCTCCCTGATGGTAGGACGTGCACTTTAACTGACGTTTTGCTGCCCCTGGTGATATTACATGCCCCCTCTTACCTAGTGTGATGGGAGGCAGATAGTGCTGCCACAGAAGCTGCAAGGGCTGGTGTTCCTGAACATACCTAGCTACATGGCAGGAACTAACTTCTGGGGCACAGACAAAGAGAAAGACGTGAGCATATGAGATTTGGCCACACCTACCTTTGGGGCCATCTGATTGGGCCATTTATACCATTGCATTGATTTGTCCTTTGTAGGGGTTCTTGGCACCCTCCCATGATGACAAGCTGATTGAAGTAGTAGGCATCACAGGGTTTAGTCAGCTGGTAAGGTCACCTGGTGGGTGATGGTACAGCAGGTCACCTCGTGTGTGGTGGTAGGTCACCTGGTGTGGGGTGGTAGGTCACCTGGTGTGTGGTGGTAGGTCACCTGGTGTGTGGTGGTAGGTCACCTGGTGTGTGGTGGTAGGTCACCTGGTGTGTGGTGGTAGGTCACCTGGTGTGTGGTGGTAGGTCACCTGGTGGGTGAGGTCACCTAGTGGGGTGATGGTAGAGATGGGATAATGAATTGCCTCAGTCAGTGTCTGCAGTCGCTGAGATAATAAACTTTCCCTATTGACCCCCATCCAGATAAGTTTTAGTGTCAAGGTCATTTTGAAAATTTTATTACAAGAGCTTACATATTGGACACTGAAGCAATAATTAATAGTAATAAAAAGCAATAATTGTTATTTATGTTGATTTGGGGTGAAAATCTTGTCCCCAGGCCACCTCCAAGGTGCTTGGTATACAAAACCATCGTTTGGCCCAGTGCCATTATGCCCAGCTGACGCTTAGGGGGCCTGATACCCTCCCCGTGCAAGTTGATGGAGAGGCGTGGTTACAGGAACCAGGCACAATTGTCATCTCACACAAAAACAAAGCAAGAATGCTGGTGAAGGATAAGGTGAGGGGGTGGGTGGGTGTGGCAGTGGATGAAGGGAGGAGCTTATGGCCAATATACACTAGACAACACGTTGGTGCAACGCTGAAAAAAAATTCTAGTAAAGCCAATGTTTTACTGAAACTATAATAGCATGGATTTATGTTGCAACATTGTTGCCCAGTGTATGATGGCCTCAAAGGTGATTAGTTGAACATGAACCTGGTGGATTGCTTCAAAAAACCACAGGCCTATTCCCCCCCCCCCCCCCCCCCCCTCCATTATGTAGCTGTGACCCAATTGTACCTGCTGATGGTGGGCCAGCTATATTTATAATAGTAGTAATTAACCTTATGTAATTAACCTCTTATTGTAGTCCTTTGTACCCTATTGTATGATGTGCCCACACCCCCTATTGTGTCCACACACACCCTCATGACCCTGCCCCCCCCCCCCCCCCCCCCCCCCCTCTAGGTCTTCAGCCAGTCTTGGGAGACATGGAAAGGCAGGACAAGTGAATCTGCTGATGAACCTTCACCACCACACGGGGAGACAGGCCTCCAGCCACTATGTACTGCCCTTATGCCTCTCTTCGAATGGTATGTGTGGGAGGGAGGATGATGTGTGAGGTGAGAGGGTTGGAGGTGTGGGAGAGGATGGGTGTTATAAAGGGAAGGGAAAGAAGGGGTGGGTATGAGGAAGGGTGGGTGTGAGGAAAGGTGGGTGTGAGGAAGGGTGGGTATGATGAGGAAGGGTGGGTATGATGAGGAAGGGTGTGATGAGGAAGGGTGTGATGAGGAAGGGTGGGTATGAGGAAGGGTGGGTATGAGGAAGGGGTGGGTATGAGGAAGGGTGGGTATGAGGAAGGGTGGGTATGAGGAAGGGTGGGTATGAGGAAGGGTGAGTGTGAGGAAGGGTGGGTATGAGGAAGGGGTGGGTGTGAGGAAGGGGTGGGTGTGAGGAAGGGGTGGGTGTGAGGAAGGGGTGGGTATGAGGAAGGGGTGGGTATGAGGACGGGTGGGTATGATGAGGAAGGGTGTGATGAGGAAGGGTGTTATGAGGAAGGGTGGGTGTGAGGAAGGGTGGTATGAGGAAGGGGTGGGTATGAGGAAGGGTGGATATAAGGAAGGAGTGGGTGTGAGGAAGGGTGGGTATGAGGAAGGGGTGGGTGTGAGGAAGGGGTGGGGTGTGAGGAAGGGGTGGGTGTGAGGAAGGGGTGGGTATGAGGAAGGGGTGGGTATGAGGAAGGGTGGGTATGATGAGGAAGGGTGTGATGAGGAAGGGTGTGATGAGGAAGGGTGGGTGTGAGGAAGGGTGGGTATGAGGAAGGGGTGGGTATGAGGAAGGGTGGGTATAAGGAAGGGGTGGGTGTGAGGAAGGGTGGGTATGAGGAAGGGTGAGTATGAGGAAGGGGTGGGTGTGAGGAAGGGGTGGGTGTGAGGAAGGGGTGGGTGTGAGTGTGAGGAAGGGGTGGGTGTGAGGAAGGGTGGGTGTGAGGAAGGGGTGGGTGTGAGGAAGGGGTGGGTGTGAGGAAGGGGTGGGTATGAGGAAGGGGTGGGTATGAGGAAGGGTGGGTATGATGAGGAAGGTGTGATGAGGAAGGGTGTGATGAGGAAGGGTGGGTGTGAGGAAGGGTGGGTATGAGGAAGGGGTGGGTATGAGGAAAGGTGGGTATGAGGAAGGTGTGGGTATGAGGAAGGGTGGGTATGAGGAAGGGTGGGTATGAGGAAGGGTGGGTATGAGGAAGGGTGGGTATGAGGAAGGGTGGGTGTGAGGAAGGGGGTGTGAGGAAGGGGTGGGTATGAGGAAGGGTGGGTGTGAGGAAGGGTGGGTATGAGGAAGGGGTGGGTGTGAGGAAGGGGTGGGTGTGAGGAAGGGTGGGTGTGAGGAAGGGGTGGGTATGAGGAAGGGTGGGTATGAGGAAGGGGTGGGTGTGAGGAAGGGTGGGTATGAGGAAGGGGTGGGTGTGAGGAAGGGTGGATGTGAGGAAGGGGTGGGTATGAGGAAGGGTGAGTATGAGGAAGGGGTGGGTGTGAGGAAGGAGTGGGTGTGAGGAAGGGTGGGTATGAGGAAGGAGGTGAGATAGTCATGTGGTTAGGCAAGGTGTCATCCAATGTGTAAATTTGCTTTTGCATGTTACCACACCCATCTCCCCCCCTCCCCTCCCCCCTAGGATCAAGGCTGGCATGGTTGGTGATGCTGACGTTCAGAGTGAGCTGAGCCAACATGTTTCTGTGATATCTCAACTCATGATGGACGAGACACAACCTACTGTGAGCCATCACCTACACTTACACCCACTTTAACCACATAACTTAACCTACTCTCTAGGTGTTTAATTTTATCATACACTTGTTGTAAAGTATTCTACCCTCTGTAACTACTCGTAACTACACCCTGCTGTTCGCGTCGGACGAACCTTGTAGTTGAAGACACGATAGAGGGAGAGAGATGATTGTAATTGACCCTTTACCCGCTGACATCACACATGAATTAGGGGGGTCAAAAAATTTCACCATCATAGCTCCTGTATGATTTTCATTAAGAAGTATATTATCACACATTTTGTATTTCATGATGAAGCTTTTGTAAGGGATTTCTGTACAGCAAAAAAGAGTTGCTAATGAGACCATAATTGGCAAACGTACTTCATTTTGGAATATAGTTAGGCATTAATTTTGTACTTGCTGTGTTCCTTAGTGGCGTTTCTATAAGGAGTTATGTTTTGTCAAGACATAGTCAATTAATTTGCAATGTCAGCTGTATTAGATCTGTTGGAGAAATGTGGTTATGGTGTACTGAAATGAAAGAGCTGTGGGTAGGTGGGACCTGAAGCATGGTGTACATGTAAGAGCTGTGGTTAGGTGGGACCTGAAGCATGGTGTACATGTAAGAGCTGTGTGTAGTGGGACCTGAAGCATGGTGTACATGTAAGAGCTGTGGGTAGGTGGGACCTGAAGCATGGTGTACATGTAAGAGCCATCATATTTTGGTATTCATTAATACATTTGATTTCATGCAGGATAACAATTCTGAATTGTGGACACTTGTCACTTTTGCCTAGATCTTTTGTGTAATTAGTGCAGGTGGTCACTGATGACACGCCCACCCTTGCTCCTCCCTCCCTCCCTCCCTCCCTCCCTCCCTCCCTCCCACCCTCCCTCCCTCCCTCCCTCCCTCCCTCCAGACTGTTGGCATCACCAGTACTTGCCACAGCATTGTTCCGAGCGTGTATGCCTTGCTCCAAAGACTTCACCTCTTCCTGGACGAGGGGAAGGTTCCCTTGGAGAGGGAGTGGGAGCTGTGTCAGCTACTGAAGCAGATAGAGGTCTGTTTGGTGCCGTTCTCTGACAGTGAACCAAGAGGCTCTCACCTTGAGGTACATGTACAGATGGGTGGGGTGGAGGTTTGGATGAGGAGGGATGGGTAAGAAGGATGCAGGGGGAGGGGTTAGAGGTATCGGGTTCCATCCCATGGCGGACATCCAATCCCTTATCCTCGTGAAACATTATCATTGTCGCTGCTTCACTGTTATCATGAATGTGGCATTGGTGAGTGTGTTCACATTTCACTCTGTTTCGAAACAGTTGGGGGTGCCGACATGTTTAAAATTCCACTGATGCTGTGTATTGAAACCATACATAGAATGATACTTTGTATGATGGTCTGGAGAGATGGGATGGACTTAGGTGTGCACAACTGTAGATTAGATTGATCATCTTTCAGCATAAGGATTATGGACGGAGAGCTTCAGACAGTGTGTTGAAATTTCCTAGGACCTCTTCTGCCAGTTGTAATGTGCACGAGACATGTGGCAGGCCAAATGTGCTTGCTGGCAAGGGTGTAAAGACATCTCCAATGATTGATGAGGGGTTAACACCATCACAGATGGCTACTCAGGGGTTAAGACCCATACAAATATCTACTGGCAACGTAAGTCTTCTTAGACAAGCGTTAGACATATGCATGTGGAATCCACACACATGTACTGAGGTTCTGGGATCCACATACATGTACTGAGGTGCTGGGATCCTTACACATGTACTGAGGTGCTGGGATCCTTGCACATGTACTGAGGTGCTGGGATCCTTACACATGTACTGAGGTGCTGGGATCCTTACAGATGTCTACTGATGTTCAAGATTGGACGGTTACCGATGTTTGCACGTGGGCGGAACAGATTGGGCTTGGAGGACTTGTGATGAACATTCGGTCCAATAGGATCAGCGGGAAAGAGCTACTCAGGCTAAACCAAGACGGTTTAGAGGAGGTGAGTTCTTGAGGTGTGTGGGACAAAGTATATGATATTCATGAGGAGGTGTGGTGTTGGAAAGGGGGAAGGGAACACTGTCACTCTGCTTCTCATTCTCATTTCAGGTGCTTGATATTACAAAGCGTGATCAGAAGGTGTGCTTGAAGCATGGTTTATGTGCGATTGGCTTGGTCCAGCTACACAGTGCAGACACACTGCCTAGGTAAAGGACTATCTCCGTGACATCACAGCACCACCACATGTGTGGGCTTACAATGGAACCATACATTTGCTTCAATTTTTTCGTGCTGTAATATTGTTTATTTTGATTCTGTTTTAATGATGGTAAGATCTATAACAACATACCACTATTTAGGACAATACTTGACATAGGCTAAAATACAGAATGGCGCCAAACGACCGGGTAAATTGCTCTCACTTTGATCATCAATATCGATTAAGTAAAATTCAATAGTCTGCAGAATCCGGTAGCAGCCGGACTCCTTCGGGTACATTGCAATTTTGATGCTGGAGAGACACTCCTTCGTACTTTTTAACCCTGAAGGTTACCGAACGTTGATAAATAAGTGAAAATAGGAAGGATGTGGGTCGTTTAGCTCGGAAGATATGTGGGTTTGAAATAGATGTGGGCCGTTAGCTCGGAAGATATGTGGGTTTGAAATAGATGCTATTTTATAATCGTACATACATGTAGCACAAGCCTGGCTTGTCGTAAAACGTCCCAATATATGTGAGGGATGATAGAGCTCTAGGCACACCTTTTCCTGCTAATCAGTATAATCCTCTGCATTCCTGTTAGGTCGCGAGCGTCAAACGTCTAACCATTAGCTGGAAGGAGTAGCTCCTCCCCCTCCCCCCCCCCCCCCCCCCCCTTTTTTTTTCTTTTACATTTCTCTCGTTCACGACACATGCATTTGTTGGGTGCTGTCAATGTGGCTATAATCAACATGCCTTCAGTATGCATGGACACTATGATAGCCAATTGGCCCTACAGTGAGCAGTGCAGCGGGGAGTCTGAAATGAAATGGGGAGGTGAGGGAAGGGTACTCCCTCCGGCCAAGGTAAAAAATGTTGCATACAACTTTGTCGACCCCGACATACGGATTATAGTAGGATAGTAAAATATTATGCAATAATTGCATATCCAGAAATGGCCCATACATAGGCGGTCATCTTGCTTTTTTTTTCAAATTGAATTTTAAACCAGTCTATAATGTACTATAAATCGGTCCGATTATCGTATATGTACTTCAAAAAATTGTGGCATTAACCATTCCGTAAATAAATTCAAGACAAAATATTAATTTCTACCGCGCATAATTTATTCATAAAAGTCTATCATTGCGTAATCCATTCAATAAAATTATTAAGAATGGCGGGAGCTAGCTCACGAGACCTATAGGATGTCTATACTTTTTATAATTATGCCAATACATTTTTAATAAAGTCACGCCCCCCCCCCCCCCCCCCCCCCCCCCCCAAGGCTCCCCCTTATCTACGGCTTTTCAAACGTCAGTCTGGTTCTTTTTTTTACTTCTATAGCGAACGGAATTCGCTAAGCGATCGAAATGCGTGGCCGGATTCAGCTGCCAGCTGCCATCGCCTTACGCAACACGGTATGTACTAGCCTATAGCAGTAGTGAATACGCGCGCACATAACATCATTTTATAGAAATCGTGTGCCTGTCGGTTCAGTGCACTCCTTGCGTGCCCATTTATCGACGTACAATGCTATAACAGATCCATGAGAAACGATGCATGGGTGAGGCGGGGTCGAGTTAAAATTACAGCTGGGCTGAAAAGTTTATGCTCTGTACGCACAGATGTCTTAACCAACCACCATATCTCTCCGTTTTTTATTTCTTCTGCATGTTACACCCACTTGCAGATATATGTAACCCCTCCACACACACATACACACACACACACACACAC
>OY811985.1:1553212-1633212 GCA_963681505.1 Eunapius fragilis
CAGCCTGCACTAAGTTCACATGCTTGTGTGGCCCGTCTCCTACACCTGATCTGATTGGGCAGCAATAATATTCACAGTCACTACAAGTACCTGTACATGAAAGGCTTCCATTATAGCCTGCACACATCTCTATAAATCCTTGAACTTACAGAACTTACTGTTCAGTAAGGACCCCATGTTTAATGGTACCATTGAGGGACGAAAAGAGTCACATCACCTTTGTACATGCACCACACACACCACACAACACACACTGAACTTGAGCACATAGTGAAGGGGTCACGTGAGCATGTAGTGGAGGTAATGAGACAAAAGCATGTAGCAGTGGCGGATTTTAGGATTTGGGAGGGTGAGGGCACAAGGTATGGGAGGTCCATTCATACTGCAACTGGGGGGGGGGGGGGGGGGGGGGGATGCTGTAAGCTTGCCCATTCGGTGAGGCTTACCATGGTGCCTTCACATGGATGCACTGGCTATGGTGCCTTGACATGTGTGAAGGCACCATAGCCAGTGTATCCATGTGAAGGCACCATAGCTAGTGCATCCATGTGAAGGCACCATGGTAAGCCTCACCGAATGGGCAAGCTTACAGCATCCCCCCCCCAATTGCAGTATGAGTGGACCTCCCATACCTTGTGCCCTCACCCTTCCAAATCCTATATCCGCCACTGCTACATGCTTTTGTTCTCATCACCTTCACTACATGCTCATGTGACCCCTTCACTATGTGCTCAAGTTCAGTGTGTGTTGTGTGGTGTGTGTGCATGTACAAAGGTGATGTGACTCTTTTCGTCCCTCAATGGTACCATTCACATGGTCCTTACTGAACAGTAAGTTCAAGGATTTATAGAGATGTGTGCAGGCTATAATGGGAGCCTTTATTATTGCTGCCTAATCAGATCAGATGTGGTAGATCTGAGGTACTGTACATGTACTAAAGTTTATATAGACAAGCACCTGAGAATACAGTAGCATTCAAACTTCCATGGCTTCACCATATATAGTGAGACAAGGGCATCACAGTGGAGGTTATGAGACATGAGCATTTAATGCAGGCATGAGATAGGAACATGTAATGGAGAAGCACAAGCATGAATGGTTTGTGTTAGTCAGTGTGTGAAGGTTGTCAAGGGCATGGTCACATGAGTTTGTAGTGGAAGACGATGAGACACAAAGCAGTGGTTGATTTGGGAGGGGGGGTGGCATAAGGTGTGGGGGGGGGGGGGGGGGGGGGGGAACGTAAGGGGTACAGGGGTACAGGCTCATCTCCCCCCCCCCCCCCCCACCCCCCCCCCCCCCCCTTGGGGTCCTAGGAGACCTGCATGGGCATTCAGGGGAGGATATGAGACATGTAGTGGAGGCTATGAGATCCATGCAGTCCTGCGAGACGCAAGCCTGTGAGGTTTGTGTACATGTGTAAGTGTTAATGTGTGTGTGTTTACATATATCTGCAAGGGGGTGTGACATGCGAGTTAAAGTATTGTCACATAACCTCCACTCATGTCCCATGCCCTTCCTTCTCTATAAGTTCAGAGTGGGGGGAGGTGTGGTCGAGTTTAAAACCACTGCCGTGCTGATAGCAACCCTTCTTTTTAGTTGGGATTTATGCTCTGCACGCACAGATGTATGAACCCCCTCACGCAAAAAATGTAGTGGAGGCTACAATACAGTACCATGTACTGGAGGTTAAGAGACACACATGTATGGAGTTATGGATGTTAATGGTGTGTGTGTGTGTGTGTGTGTGTGTGTGTGTGTGTGTGTGTGTGTGTGTGTGTGTGTGTGTGTGTGTTTACCTGTAGCTGCAAGGGTGTGACATGCAGATGAAATTAAAATATGGTCCATCTGTGGTTTCAGAGAGTAAATTCCAACACAAAATAACACCTGTGATTTAACTCAACCACACCTCCCCCCACTCAGAATTTACAGTGAAGGAAGGGCATGGGACAGGAGCATGTAGTGGAGGCTATGTGACACAAAAATGTATGAGACAGGACCATGGAATTGAGGCTACGAGACATAAGCTTGCCTTCCTGCTGTGCATTACTAGTATCCTATGTATGGTGTGGCCACGCCTAAATCTGTCTCTGTGTCGACTTCCGGTCCAGGGCAACGCCCAAACCGAACTGTCATATAAGTATGTCATATGGTTACGTCATATTGCGTAAAGTTGACATCGCCCTGCTGCAAGCCTAATTAACGTACTTAGTTATTGTACGTTCGACGTAAGCAGGACTGGGACGAGGGCCCCAGTCCTCCGTAGCCCGTACGTCCTGGCTTGCGAGACTAACTAGACGTACATAAGTATTAACTTAATGAAATTATAAATAGTGTCTCATTCCATCGATCGGAAATTGACATCGTCGTATCAACCCGAGGCTGCTAAATTTTGCCTTTAGCCTGCGACGTACACGTGCGTACGTATTAGCTCAACTCCACACTCGGATCACGTGCCATCCCCCCGACATAGTTACAACGAATGGAGATTCAATGCTTCTGGTACAACGCTCCTCGCAACTCCTTGTGTGGAGCGTTGTATGCTCCCCCCATAGGGGCCCCCAGAAGCTTTGAATTTATAACTGTGATGTTGCGCGATAATTATCAGGGGGATGGCACGTGATCCGAGTGTGGCGCTGAACTAATACTTACGTGCACGTCGCAGACTAAAGGCAAAATTTAGCAGCCTCGGGTTGCTACGAAGATGTCAATTTCCCCATCGTTACGATGGAATGAGACACCATTTATCATTCCCAGCTTGCCTGCCTGCCGTACGTTACTAGTATCCGACTTCTGGTGGGATTACGCCCAAATCGGTCTCTGTGTCGACTTCCGGTCCCAAATCGGTCTCTGTATTGGTCTCTGTGTCATTTGCTCTATGTCAACTGCTGTTGCGACGTACGTACAATGTGAGGGCACGAGACGGAGACAACATACTGATTCAATATGGAATACTTCTTCCAATTATGGAAGCCGATTTTTAAATTGGAAGACCTAGTTTTCAATGCATAATATAGTTCTTCGATGTACTAACTATGTGTTTCTCTCTTGGCAAAATAGGAAATCGTTAAGGTGTTGACACAAATGGTCGTGGAATATTGTAATGAGAAACGCTCCCATTGACTACCTGTACATTGAGGACAATGTTATGACAATCCTAGGGAAGCCTAACCTTAAATAGGAAAAATACGGCGACCCCACTAAAAATCATGGCAAATGTAGTATACAAACAATTTGTTTTGGCAAAAGCTGAGAAAAATCTGGTGTGCTTGGTATTGAAGGACCCCATACATTTCTATGGGATAATATACGGGAATATTCGCTGATTCGCAAACCGCGAATTAATTAGCTTTTCCCTTTGACCGCTCATTTCTGGATATGTAAATAATTGAATCGCGGGGGTGGGGAGGGGGGGACTGTGTAAGCTCCATTTGTGCCAACTACCACATTTTTCAAACGCCTGGCTCTTTTTCCGCTCATTCGTCAATAGCGAGAAGACATGCAGATCCATTTTTTAAAAGTGGAATCGCTATATGCAAAAGGTACACGTAGAGTGCTCGGTCCTGAACCGACTTAATCTTCATGGGATACACAATGTAGCCCCTACTTGTAGTCAAGCCAATCTAAAAATTTGGTTTAAACCTTTTCTAACTTATTTACAGTGCAAAGAAAGAGCAGCTGGTTGGCAATAAGTAATGAATTGCATGCCATTATGTACTAGCTATGACTGAAGCTAATGTACCACCTGTTTCTATTTCCAGGTGAAAAGCAGTGGCATGGAGTCAGCCACGCATAGTTAAAAGGACATAAAATTTAATGTAGGCAAACCTTTGCATGAAATCAGAATCATCACTGACATTCTATGATGTTAAGCATACCTTTTTTCATGAGAGCCAAACTGATCGTTTGTGGAGTTGTTCGTTACGAGGTACTGGTTACGTCCCCATACCTAATGTTCGTAGCTGCAGGTTGACCTTGCAATTGCTGACAGCATGCAAGGCAGTGTAAAACTTATTCATTTTAAATAAGAATTCATATATTTCAGTAGAATTCGATATTATGTTATTAAAATTAAAAATTGAACAAAGGGTGGTTACATTACCGCTACGCGAATCATGTAACGATAACATATCAGGCTGGGGACGAAACTGACGCAGCGAACCAGAATAACGGATCCGATTACGCTTGTGATGCAGAGTGATGAAAGATTGAGAGACGTCACAAAGATAAATTTTTAATACGTCTGGGTACGAGACTAGGGCGGATACAGGATTTTCGAAAAAGGGGGTTTTCAGGTCAGACCTCATACGAAAAGTGTGAGGGGGACTGTCCGCTTCTGGTCCAAAACGAAAAGTGCGGGGGGAGGGGACCTAAATTATGGGGTGCCTAGCGGAAAAGGGAACCTTATATGAAAGGGGTTTGCACCGCCCCCCCCCCCCCCCCCCCATCCAAATGCAACCGCACATATACGGTGGAATGGAATTCATATCAGTGCCCCCAAATATGGCACTAGCTGGGAGTGTACAATGTATGGTATGCGATTTGTGCGCAGCACACACATGGCCATATGTGGAATTAATTGTGACTTCGCTGCTGTCAGTCTTGTGATTCGATACCGCCCCTGAAGATGGTGAGTTGGCCATGCATGACGCGCATCGTTTCCAATAAACAGCTCAGAAAAGAAAATGAGTTTTGTCGTTATGTCATAGCGGCCCCAGCGGCGAGGCATTGTCGATTTAGCAATCCTTAGTGTATTAAATGATACTTCCCATTGCCACTAGTATGCCACAACATGCTGCCTTATTGCGCTTCTCTCTCATTCAGACTTATTACTACATTGAATCAGTGCTACAAGCTGGATATGTACTGCAAGCACCAGACGATGGAAACGGTGGTACTGTTACTACGGCCAACAAGGTAACAAATTCAGACAAACAGCTGTGGAGTATACAACCCAACAAAGGTAATTCCACAATAACGCTAAAACCAAAGAGCAAGACAGGATATGCTATGGATATTGGGACGACGGTAAATGGTACTACTCCTGTGGCATTGTTTCAATACTCAAGTAGTAAAACTAGTCAGCAATGGATACAACAAACATTTAATGGAAGCTACAGTTTTACAAGCAGTAAATTGGCAATATCAATGACTATTCAGAAAAGCTCTACAGAACCCGGTACTCTAGTAATACTGCAGCCGACTAAGTATACTTACAACCAGTTATTTAATTTGTTGAAGGTAAGAGTTCTTTAGGAGAGGTGAGGTGGGGTAGAGTAGGTGGGGTGTGATGAGGTGTGATGAGTTGGGATAGGGTGTGATGAGGTGGGGTAGTTGGGTTAGTATGGTGGTGTAGGGTGGGTGTGGTTGGTGGGTGCGGTGTGGCAGAATGGAGTGATGGCTAGCGGATTGAAAAGATAACATATCCTTTGTATCACAACTGAGGTGATAGTGTTTCTACTGCACATTTAACGTCTAGTTCCACCTAAGACAATGTACAGGTAGCTTATTCTGGGAGGAATGCCATGTACATGATAATGGTGGTAATTACCATTATTCACTTCCACCATTGTGACAAGTATGCAACATGCAGCCTTTCTTACACTTTTCAACATGGCTTCTCTCTCATACAGCAACAGAAATTATATTACATTCGATCAGTGCCTGCACCTGAATATGTATTGACAGCTCCAGCTGATCCAAATGATGGCACCATTACTATGAGCCCCAAGTCAGCAAATGAAGATCCAAACCAGCTATGGAGTATAGAAGACAACAGTAATGGCACAATAACCATAATTTCCCAGGGCAACCAAGCATATACTCTTGATGGTGGGGAGCTGATACAAGAAGGTGATCCCGTGGTATTGAAGCCATTTGAAGAAAATAAACCTAGCCAGCAATGGAAGCTGGATGGATTGTATTTGATACCATCATCAAACAATCCTAGTGGATTGGTAATGACTATTAAGAAGAGAGGTGATACACTATTTGATGCTGAATTAACAAGATATAAAAATTTAATTAAAATAAAATTGGTGATGTAGGATTTGTAGACAGCAATTGAGTAAAAAGTAAGGAAACAAGGAATTACGGATTTTAGGCATTCATTTAATTATAAATATTACAGACCTACATTTAGCACAGAATTTTCAAGGAAGTAGATTTGCTAAATAATGTAGGTCTGTAATATTTATAATTAAATGAATGCCTAAAATCCGTAATTCCTTGTTTCCTTACTTTTTACTCAATTGCTGTCTACAAATCCTACATCACCAATTTTATTTTAATTAAATTTTTATATCTTGTTTCACACATTTTTATGCATGAGAATAAACGAAGGAGGAAGTATATATGCATATTGAGGCATGTATTGGGCAACCTTAGAATCATACTCTATCGTAGCACAAGAGATCGTTTGATCTGCTCACATGCAATCGAACAGTGGGGAAGGGTGAGGTGCAATGGGTGGAGCAGGGCACGCCTACTCCCAGCTACATGTAAGCTGGGATCCGCCTCTGGTAATAAGCTAAAATTATACTATCAGAGATACATGTATTGAATAATTGTGGGTAAAAACATTGATTTCTCTCTTGTACCTGATGACATCTAGTACATGTAAGACCACATGTTGGGCTATAGCCATGTGTGTTATGCACACAGGAAGGAGGCAGGCTTGCTGTGGTTTTATTACAGCTGCAAGTTGTACAAAAAGTTGACGCAGAAGAACCTTTTCACATGCCTTGCAGCTGTAGACCCAGAGCCATTAATTTACATGGTACCCCAAGGTCACAGCTGCAACCCTAATTGGCCATTTGATAGATCTTGTAAAGCATAAATTACAATGATGTACTTGACAACACAGGGATGTTCAGGTTTGCAGCCATAGAGATATTAAGTCCACATGCTGGGACACCATACATGGAATCATGGTTAGTCCTACAAAGCATAAATCACTTATCCAAATTGAAACTGTAGCTCTTGTAAAAAAGAGCTGCATGTAATAGGTAACTGGCCTGGTTCCAGTTGAAAACAGGAGAACATCATGGAGGGTCCATGTGCATGTTTTAGCAGCCATAGAAGCTATGACAAGGTTTTAGACCACACACCATGCCACCATATATGGTATGGAATGCAGGAAGGGGCAGGCTTGTGGTTGCAAAGTTGCAAGATAAATGTTGACACAGAGAACCTTGTTCACATACCCATGCAGATGTAGACAGCAATATATAACATGACATATGAACACATACATGGGAGGGAGGCAGGCCTATTTTTAAGAGCAGTTTTGTATAGAGAACATCAACTGATATAAGGATTGGATTGTGAGTTAAGTATAACATATGATTGTGTGAACTCATATTCCTCTTTTCAGGGTGAGGGCCTATAGAGACAGATCCATTAATTTACATGCAGTCAAGGTCACAGCTGCAACCCCATTTGCCATTTGATAATCCTGCAAAGCATAAATCTCTTAGTCAGAGTGATAGCTCTTAAAAGAGCTGTAATTGGTTCCAGATGATGTACTGCAGAACCCAGGGAAGGATTGCTCCATGTTCAGGTTTGCAGCCACAGTATATGTGTCAAAGTTTAAGACCACATGCTGGGACACCACACACGGAATCATGCAGGAAGTTAGTTAGTCCTGCAAAGCGAGGCAGATAGATAGCTCTTAAGAGAGGTGCATGTAATGCAAATTTTAAAGCATGAATTATTCACGCACAAGGTATGGGGCAGTGCAATAGAAATTTGGGCTTATGTAGGACGACTAAAAGAAAGTAATGCTTGCCATTGATACGTATGGCTATGAGAGCGCTATCCTGTATCCTAAAACTGTTAAATTTGAAAAGCAAAAGCCCAATTTTCTCTTGCACTGCCCCATATGTATTGTGGGCGTTATTCGTTTTCCTATCTACATGTAACTCACAGACGACTCGCAAGAACACACGCACACGATACAATATATCGGTCCCTTGCATGTAGGACATATTGCACCCAAACATTGCAAACACTCCTACCTCATAGGATTTCTTTTCCTGCGGCTGTTTATCCTTGAGATATCTCTCTTGGCCTTTGGATTTGCCTGATATTGATCTTGTTTGGAGGCTAAAATTAGTTCTCTATTTTGATCATAGTAGGCCTTCATGCTATCCTTCTTACTTTCCGGATCAAGCCAGTATTGGGCCTTAGCGCTCTCCTTCTTACTTTCCGGATCAAGCCAGTATTGGGCCTTAGCGCTCTCCTTCTTACTTTCCGGATCAAGCCAGTATTGGGCCTTCATGCTATCCTTTTTACTCTCAGGATCGGCTTTGTAGCGCTTCCTGTCGCAAGTCTTCTTTTTTTCATGCGCTTCTTGAAAACTGTTACGCTCCTCAATATCTTGCGACTCGCCAACACAACAGTCGTCATTTAACTTTGCGATCTTCTTTGCACGATTCTTTTCTCTTCGCGATCGACGTGACGGCATTTTGAAGAAAACAAACCAGACACGTCAAGCTTTTGGTACAACCGTGACAACAATTGAATAGTATAACTGTAGCGCACTATATGAAATATAGAACGTGTTCAACCACACGTTCCCGCCCACTTTTATGTCTTCCAAAGGCCGATAAAATCTGTTGTGGGCTATACTAACAAAACTAAGTTTGCTAGAGATTGAAATTTGTGTCAAGCATAACTCTCGTTACTAACATAATAAAACAAATCCAACTCGACAATAAGTTTCTAACTTGTTGGTTCTAGTGCTTCCGCATAACGGCTAACATTATACTTCAATCGTGACAAAGATGCAATGCAATAAACCTCTTATCCGAGCAAATCTTATCTTATCAGATCCGGAAGAAGAAGATGGAGAAACTTTTTTTCAGGTTCGAGTGTGGGAACGAGAGAGCGTTATCTCTGTTGTCTGAGCTTTCTAAGCGTCGGCAGTTTTATTACATTGTAGGTAATTGTTGGCTGTATCCAAATACGCCCGCTAAAGGCCAACTGATTCTACGGTGCAGCGGCAATAGTGGAATATGGTGTTTCGCTAATCGTATTCATCACACTTCAAATCCTACATAGGACCTACTAACGTAGGTCCTGATACTGTCAATGAAAAATGATGATGAATATCAGAGGTTTGATTTTGTGGTAAGTTCTTGAGAGGTTTAGTGTGGTGGGGTGTGGTGTGGTATGGTGGGAGGGCATGTGATGTGGTGGAGGATGGGATGTGGTGGAAGATGGGGAGTACTGGGATGGGGCAGGTGGGAGTGGTGGTGTTGCTAGGGTAGGTGGGGTGGGGAGTGGTGGTGGTTGCTAGGGTGGGGTGGGGTGGGGAGTGGTGGTGGTTGCTAGGGTGGGGTGGGGTGGGGAGTGGTGGTGGTTGCTAGGGTGGGGTGGTGAGTAAGGGGATGGCACAGGTGGGGAGTGGTGGAATGAGGAGTGGTGGTGGTTGCTAGGGTGGGGAGTGGGTGTAGGGTTAGAGTTGGTTGCTATGGTTTGGAAGCCTTATAATATGTCTGCTAACTATATTTTGTGGGTTTATGGATACTGTGATTTAGAAGGCATAAGCTTTCTTGATATGCTGATTTAAGCACAAACTATTCATTGAAATTAGAGGGAATTTGGACTATTTGTATTGTCACAATTTATTACCGATCTACTAAGTGTTGTTGAAATAGTGTTGTAAAAGTCTCCAATAACATAGTGTCATGCATGATGATATGATGGGGACAATATCATCTCCCTCCCTCCCCCTCCCTCCCTTCCTCTCTCTCCCTCCCTTTCTCTCTCTCCCTTCCTCTCTCTCCCTCCCTTCCACTCTCTCTCTCTCTCTCTCTCTCTCTCTCTCTCTCTCTCTCTCTCTCTCTCTCTCTCTCTCTCTCTCTCTCTCTCTCTCTCTCTCTCTCTCTCTCTCTCTCTCTCTCTCTCTCTCTCTCTCTCTCTCTCTCTCTCTCTCTCTCTCTCTCTCTCTCTCTCTCTCTTTCTCGTACACCCACCACAAATGTACATATATATAACTAAACCATAACACACACTTACACATTATGGCTGTCCTAAACCATGATAGCACTGTATTGAAGGAATTGCAGAATGACGTCAGATCATACCACGGTGTCTGTGATTAAACCAATATTGGTCCTCCACAGAAATCTAACACGCTTCAATATGCACACAGCCTTATGCTAAAATGAATTTTAAAATGGGGAAGGCCTCCAACACACACACACATACACACACACATACACACACCAGGCCCGGCGCACACGGTACGGTTGGTGCAGCTTTGGCCGCACCAACTTTTGAACCCAAAAATATGGGCGTATCCTGCAATTTGGGCTTGTCTGATTGCATATGATGTATTCTTGCGTGAGAAGCATGATGTACCGCTTATCATGCCCCATGCATAGGGGAAAAAAGCCTCGTGATTTATCTAATTGTACTGATCGCCTTAACGGTTTGCAACATTTAAGACGATGAGTCAATTATCAGTGTCAAACGCAGATGGCCCTGCTGCTTACATGTGTATAATGTATTCATAACCAATCGTGATTGAAATGAACTTCTGCTTTAAGAACCCTATGCAGCGGTATGCAATGATTTCTACTGCAATGCAGTCAGTAGAAATCATTGTGCAGTCAGCTCAGTAGAAATCATTGACGCTGCATGGGGCTAACTATCTCTTCCGTAGAAAGCCTTTAATCTTCCGCGCGTTTGCGGGAGGGCTGCCACACCCTTAACTTGGCCGCGCCAACTTTTGACCCTGTGCGCCGGGCCTGCACACACACGCACACACATACACACACGTGCACACACATACACACACATGCACACCACCACCACCACACCATTACGCACCACACACGCTTTGGAGTTACACACTGGGCTCATTGTTCAGGCACATGATGTCATTGTAAAAACCAGTGCATGTTCCGTAACTATGGTGATGTGTATAACCAATGCAGTGTATGCTATTCTTTAATACATACTGATATCCCACCTTCAGGACACTGTTCAAATAACAGATCTCACTAGCAGTACTAGTACTGTAAGTATTGATTTGGGTTACCTTATTCCAATGCACACTTGCTAATGTGGTTACAAGGTGATCTACTTCTCAAATATTGAGGCCTTCATTTAGCAGGTTTCTAGGCATTTTGTTAATATAAAAAAAAAACACTGCCCCTGTGTGTGTGTGCATGTGTGTATGTAAGTGTGTGTTCTCTGAGTACTTCATGCTGATAAAAATTAATTTTTCTCTATTCCGTACCCACTATGGCATCAGTGATGGCAAAGATCGGAGTTTGCAAAATACTTTTAGTGGAGACAACGACTTTACTAAGTTGTTTGTTAGAAAGATTGGTGGTAGCTCTTTTTAAGAAGTTAAAGTGTGCATATGAGTGGTATGTGTCATGGTTTGTATTATCTGACTCAGTTCTGATGCTGATGCAATGGGTTAAGGCATTGTAGATCACAACCCCCTGCATTTTACTAGGCTCCACCCCTTTCAAGATGTAAAGCGGACTGCATGCACAGTCCTCTGATGTTTGGGTGTACTTAAGGCCACTATGCATTGGCCCTACCCAGGACCTGGGGACTCGGATGGGAAACATGTCTGCAATGCACTCGTACAATGCGTTCAATCACCTTTCAAGATGGCTACCATTAAGTCTGGGCACTCCCCAGTCCACTGTGTGAACAATGCACCCTTTTGGCCCTGTTGTCATGGTAACTTGTCACAAAATGCTCCTGGGACACTCCTAAGCCATTACCGCCATTACATCATCCATATCAGCTTTAGCAGGATTGCATTTTACCCAACTAGGCTCCATCCCTTTCAAGATGTACAGCGGGACTGCAGATGCAGTCCTCTGATGTTTGGGTGTACTTATATATGGTAATGACATTGGTCCCACCCACTTGGACTTAGGGACTTGGTTCTCATGCTGTGAATTCAATCGCCTTTTGAATATGGCTACTATTATGCCTGGTCATTCTCCCTTGTGGACAATGGTAGCAACACTGTAGTCACCTAGTCTCGTACCAAGACCACACTTGCAGCTGCAGATGGATTACATCACCGCTATGCGAGAAGTGGTCCGGGAAAAGATTGGTTCTAGGCATGTTCGTAACAGTAGTGACATCATTGGGTGTAAGTGTCGCAGCAACACTCATTAACGGTGTCATTGGTCAATAAGTTTGTAGCCACATAATGAATAGATGCAAGTTGTGCGATGCTCCCATATTAGAAAGCAGGAATAGGAGAGCAGAGCGGTTTTAATGGGTTTAGCGATTGAGACAACTAAGAGTTGTGGCACAAAATTTATACGATGGATAGATAAATGGTATGTCTATACTAAAATGGCTGTTACATGTCGGTGCAACAAGTACAGTCCTTATATAGCTCGAAAATACAAAGTGCTTGGTTAGGTCATGATGCATGATGTCATCGTTTCAATATGTCCAACATTGAATGGGCCGCAGCCGTGCCCTCCATTCAATAAACATACGTCATTCACGTGATGTAACACTTTATCTGTTCTCGGTGTTTTCTGTTGCTAGAGTTTGAACTTTCAAAAGCGTATACGTGTTGTTGAGAGATCGGTTCGTCATGAATTGCGCAAGACAAAGCTCAATCATGCGGTTTGTAGCGAAAAGGTCATTCTATTATTCATACTTAGCGCATGCACATGGCTGCGTGGTGCACAAAAAAAAAACCACAACAGCTGTTTGAGGTTTAAGAGACCCCTAACTATATATGACGGTACATTTCAATTTATTCCAAAAGGCTTCATAAGAATCATAACTGTTGAGCGGTCCGTGTACTTTTCCACAATTTAATTTCTCCTATTTCTATTTATACAAGTAGGGCCATTTGGGCTCGATTGGCAATGTTTCACGTGATCGAATTCAATTTGTGGCCTAAATCTAGTGCGTAGCAAAGTATTGAAAAATGAAAAATGAATTATCGTCGTCTTTATCAATATAATGAACAGTGTTCCATCTGCAACGGAAGAATGGTATGGAAGCGGTGCCGACCTGTCTCCAATGACCGGAATCGACCCCTCTGCACGGAACGCGTTTGTATATAATTTTATAAGTTGTTGCGTACTTTCTGTACTGATAGCGGTGTGTACCCGATGCTTCAAACAGTATACTATTCTAGAATGTGTGTGTGTTTTTCTCTAGTCTTTAGCTACCTAAAATATTATATTCAATCGCCGTTCAGCGTCCTGTTTAATGGCATAGTACGAAAGCATGTGCATACGTGATACTGTAGACAAATGTGACAGTTTAGCCTATGAACCTTTAATATGACCTTACGGAAACCTTCCTCATCGCTCTCCCTCCCTCTCCCCCTGCCTTTCTATATGTACAACAACAGCACTGACAATTCTAAGATTCAAATGCTGTATCTTCTTGCCATGGTAACTAATAAGAACAATATGAGGGAGGTGGAAGGTGTGACACTGTAGATAATTATCTTTTCATGGGGTGAGAAAACTGCATTAGTACATGGTGCAAAGGATGATCAGTCTCTAGCTTTGAATGGAATCCTTGGTTGTCAACTGTTACCGATGTCATGTATCTGTATTGCTATGTTGTGCAATCGACATGTGCAGCTCTTTGATGTTAAAAAGAAATGCAATATAGGTATTTTCTTTCAAGGAAATTGACCCCTCAGCACAGAACATGTACCCCCTGTGAGTGTGTGCTATTTTGAAGTTGTTGTGTTCTGTATCATGGTGTGTACCTGATACTACCAACAGTATATATATATATATAATTATATATATATATATGTCTCTTATTCAATGACCGGAATCGACCCCTCTGCACGGAACACGTACGCCCTCCTTGTCTAGGCGTGTATACCTATTTATAAGTTGTTGCGTTCTGTATCGTGGTGTGTACCCCATACTACAAACAGTATACTATTTTAATGTGTGTGTGTGTGTATGTGTGTGTGTGTGTGTCTAGTATTTACCTACCTAAAATATTCAATCGTCGGTCAGCGTCCTGTTTAATGGCCTACAAAAACGTGCATAGGTGTGGACAAAATGTGACAGTTTAGCCTATGCACCTTATCACCTTGCAGAACCTTTCCTCCTCACCATCCCTCCCTCTCCCATCCTTCCTCTTCCTCCTCCACCCCACTCCTGCCCAACAACAGCACAGATCATTCTAACATGAGTTCAGAGTGCTGTATCCAGTTGCCATGGTAACTAATAAGACCAATATGAGGGAGGTGGAAGGTGTGACACTGTAGATAATTATCTTTTCATGGGGTGAGAAAACTGCATTTCATTAGTACATGGTGCAAAGGATGATCTAGATTGTTGGTTGCCAACTGTTACTGATGTTATGTAATTACATGTATCCATATTGCTTACTACAGTGTATATGTTGCATTCAACATGCATGTACAGCTCTCTTAATGTTTTAAATAAATAAATAAATAAATAAATAAATATATATATAGGCATTTCATTCAAAGAAAATGACCCCTCAGCATGGAACATGTACACCTTGTGGACGTGTATGTGTGTGTAAATTAATAGTATATCTCTTTTATTCTACGCCTAGTTAAAAACTCAATCCTCAGCCCCCTGTTTATAGGCATAGGAATTAAAACATGTGCAGTGTGATGACTACTATACATGTAGTTGTACTGTTTTCCATGGAAAAGTGTAACAAGTTTAGCTATATCTTATGGAACTCTTCCCTTCCTTCCTCCTTGTTCTACCTCTCCTCACCCTCTTCTCCTCTGTCTCTCCCTCTCCCCTCCCTTTTTTCCCACCCTCTCCCCTCCCTTTTTTCTCACCCTCTCCTTCCTCTCTACCTCACCCACCTCTCGCCATTGCCCTCTGTTGCTCCCTCGTTGCCCTCCCCTCCTTCATCCCCCCATCCCTCATTCCTTGTCTGAGGAGGGAGAAATAGAGAGTAGAGCAAGGAGAGAGGGATGGAGGGAGGAAGGAGGGACATAGGGGGGAGATCTACTCATCCCTGCCTTACCAATGTCATTTCTTGCTGTTGTCATTTCTTGTGTATGTGATGTGTGAGTGTGTGTAGTGAAGATTAATAGTGTGTGTTCCTTTATAGTCTTTACCTACCTAAAACAAAACAAGAATACATTCAATCCTCAGTGTCCCGCTTATGTATGTACATATGTGATGCAACCATTATACAGTTGTACTGCCCTTACAGAAACTTACCTCTTCCCCTCCCTCCCTTGTTTCTCTCCCTGTACATACATAATTACATACATATATATGCATACGTCCATACATAAACATACGCATACACACATGCATAAATGCATACATACATACATACATACATACATACATACATACATGCATGCATGCATGCATGCATACATACATACATACATACATACATACATATATACATACATACATATACACACATATACATACATACACATACATCCACATACATCTATGCATACCTACATGCATACATCCATACATACACGTAATAGCTGTATGTAAGTGCCATTTTTGCTAAATATTGCAAATAAAAATATTAAATAATTTTATTGTTGTATATTATAGGAATACAAGAAAACCTATTTAGTCTACAATACACACCAAACACTCCAAATGTAAAGGCAAAAGGATCACTGTTGCATTTGCTCTAACCAGGTTCACACACACACACACACACACACACACACACACACACACACACACACACACACACACAACACACACACGCACAGTAGTAAACTGTCCACCTTACGAATGATACTGTTGTACAGATTGTTCTGAATGCTCTATAGAGCCACATGCTTCCCATCTATATTTGTAATGGTGGTGGTGTGTGTGTGTGTGTGTGTGTGTGTGTGTGTGTGTGTGTGTGTGTGTGTGATTACTTATGCAGCTGTTACGCTTTTTTTTTTAGTTTGCAATTAGACATTAACGTTGAGCGGTTTGGAAAATACAAATTGGCCTGAGTGGCCTGAACGGCCCGAAGTAGAGAGTTGCACCTGCTTCAACATCGATGACTATAGGTATCAATGGCACAGCTGTATATACGATACAGCTATCCCCATAACTGTTCGGCTACGCGCATATAAATGCCCAACTAACCACGTGAAGTACCTTATGTACTGTATAGTTGCATTGGACCTTCTCTACACTATTGATACGTTTATGTCTTTCTGCTCCAAAGGGAGATAATTTGTACATGCATGTGGATTCTTTTATGTACTGAACAATTATATATATTTCAAGCAAAGCTGCAACAAGTAAACTAGTGGTACATACCTTCCCACTTCCCAGATCACATGCCATGACGATTTGTGTCACCTGTGCACACCAACTTTTAATAATAGTATATGATAGACTTTACACTTGCACACTGCTACAGCAATCACACAAGGCTAGGCAAGGGGCTCAACCTGGAGATGAGCCCACATCTCCTTATGGGAAAACCTCTAGCAGGAAAAAAAACCCACCAAACATGTTAGAGAAAAAACCTCTAACTAGCACTTCCCAGCCACATACAACTTAGAACATATTCAACTTAGAGTCCAACAGCTTCCACCATCTCTCTGCCCATGCAGGGATCATCTGCTCTTGCGATAAGACACATACAGTGCTACCATTTGGCACTGATTAATGAACAACCAAACAAAATAGAATTACTGCTGCCTACAAGTGTTGTGCATGCACAAACGCTTCGACTGAGCAACTGCCTCCAGCTGCTGCTTTTACCTGGTGTAGTAACTGGTTAACAATAGAACATGCAAGGGAGCATGCGCAGTGAGATGGCAGAATCCGGTAGAACCAGTTTGGGGCATTCTTAAGGCCTAAATTGAAGTAAAGAGTCAGTCTAGACTGGAGAACAATACCTGTCATTGAACTACGTATGGTGTGCTTATTGTTGTACATTGTGTGTGTTGTATTGGTGTTGCTGCCTAAGTCATTATAGTGTGTACCAATTGACCTGTCAGTATCAGTGGTAGGTACTACACCTGGGCTGCCAGCTGCCACTTAAAGCTGGCCCTGCCAAAAACCAAGCACAACCCCACCATTTTACATGTACCATCCCCGGTCGATATGAGTACCAGCCCTATTTAGGTTGAAGCTCATTTTGTGTCTAATTCAATACTTTCAAACTGCAGGTCCCTAAGCGTGGAAAACTATTTTCAACAACACATAAAATTTTAATTTTTTTTCCAGTTTAGTTTTTTTCCTTGTGATAAAGACTTCATCCTGACCCTTCCTGCATGTACACGCATAAAAACTTAGGGTACTGTAGATAAATTTGGAAATGAAGTACTGATGATAACCAGTTAGTCCATTTCATACGAAAGGGGTGTATTAGACTGTAGGTATGCATGCATACGTACACACGCACATGCACACATCACACATACATACATCATATGCACAGCATGCATGCCTTCATAATATCTCGTGTGCCTTGACAGAAAATACTTACATACTAAAAATTTCATCACATTAGAGAGCTGTACATGTCGCATGCAAGAAATGACATTAGTAAGCAGTAATTCGAAGCCCAGAGACAGATCATCCTTTGCACCATGTACTAATGAAGTGCAGTTTTCTCACCCCATGCTCACCCCATGAAAAGATACTATGTGATGTGTCACACCGTCCACCTCTCTCATATTGTTCTTATTAGTTACCATGGCAACCTGATAAGGTGCTCTGACCTTGTGCAACCATCTTAGAATTGACACTTTATAGATATAGAAAGGCAGGGGTAGGTAGGGAGAGGGAGAGGGAGGGAGGGGGAGGAGGAAGGGTTCCATAAGGTCATAATTAAGGTGATTTATAATCTATGGCTAAACTGTCACATTTGATCACATTTCGTATGCCATTAAACAGGACGCTGACTGGCGATTGAGGTATAGCTACGTAAAAACTTGAGACACACTATTAATCTTCGTCAACACACACACACACCACACACACACACACACACACACACACACACACATTATACTGTTTGTAGTATCGGGTACACACCACACGATACAGAACGCAACAACTTATGAATAGGTACACACGCCTACAGAGCGTACGTGTTCCGTGCAGAGGGATCGATTCCGGTCATTGGAGACAGGTCGGCACCGCTTCCATACCATTATTCCGTTGCAGATGGAGCATTGTTCATTATATTGATAAAGACGACGATAATTCATTTTTCATTTTCCAATACTTTGCGATGCGCTGAATTTGGGCCACAAATTGAATTCGATCACGTGCAACATTGACATTCGAGCCCAAAAGGTCCTCCATGTATAAATTGAAAGACGAGAAATTAAATTGTGGAAAAGTACACGGACCTTGAGCCTCCCACATGCAGGTCCAGTTCATGTGTGGAACCCGATGCGCCATCATCTTCAAACGTAGCGCTGTTCAAATTGACGACGATGATGTCAGTAGCGTGGTTCATAGGTAAATTGTAATGTTTTGGTTTTGTTTGGTGTTTGACCGAACATCTTTATAGGTCTGATGTTGTTGTACAAGGAGGGAGTGCTGAAGAACAGGACAGTATCATGATTCAAGGGTATATAAATTACAATTAGTGTTTGATTTTGTTTGATGTTTGAACATATTTAGGTCTGATGGTGTTGTGCAAGGAGGGAGTGCTGAAGAACAGGACAGTATCATGGTTCTGGGGTAAATTTTAATTATAGTGTTTGATTTTGTTTGGTGTTTGACTGAACATATTTAGGTTCGATGTTTTGCAAGGAGGGAGTGCAGAAGCTGCTCATGGTTTCACCGTACTCTACTTACTGTGATATTGGGGAAGTGAAGGATCGACATCTTTTGAATGAAGAAGATAGGAAGAAGTTTTTGAAACACCATTTTGTTCCCACTCCAAAGTACAGATTCCCCAGGCACTATGATGAAAAATCACGCAAAAGTCGTGGATTTCGAGCTGAATGGCTTGACCAGTTTACGTGTTTAGTATACTCTAAATCACTTGATGGAGGGTTTTGCATGCCTTGTGTTCTGTTTGCTACAAGAGCGAGTGTCCGGGGATGCTCTTTTGGTTGCCTTGTAGAAACTCCTTTCCAGGATTTCAAGAAGGCTTTGGGAAAAAATGGGGTGATTGTGACTCATGAGCAAAACGATTACCACAAAGTATCCATGTTATGAATTAGTCCCTTCAAGGAAAATGAACGCAATGCTGCCAGCAGGATTGATGTACAGATGCTTCAACAGCAAGAAAGTGAATTCTCTTTTAACAAAGCAGCTTTAGAAAGCATTGCTGATTGTTTAGTGTACTGTGGTAAGCAAGGAATTGCCACCGGGATGATAGTACTGCCATGAAAGTACTAACAAAGGAAATTTCAAAGCATTGCTTCAAATGTATGCTACAAAAGATAAGGTACTGCAGAAATTCATAGAATCTTGCCCAGCCAACGCTCTGTATACTTCTAAAACTATTCAGACCGAATTGATCTCAATAATAGGTGGACAACAAATCATTCAAAATTTGTCAGTAACCTGTCCGTATTATAGCAGATGAACTTACTGATACCATTTCTAACCAAACAGTGCTTTCTCTGTGCATAAGATATTTAAAACATGATACAGCAATCTGTGAAAGCTTTATTGATTTTGCTTATGTTGAGAGGGGAACTAGTGCTGCCCTAAAAGATGCTATCTTTAAGCAGTTAAAAAAAAAAAGAGCACATGCATGGACAAGCCTATGATACCACATCAACTATGTCATCTGATACAAATGGTTTACAAGCTAAAATAAGAGAAGTTGTACCAATGGCCATTTATTCACCCTGTAATGCCCACAAATTGAACCTGGTTATTGCAAATGCTAGTAAGTTAACACAAATTAGAAATTGTGTTACAGCAATCAATGAAGCTTACTTATTTTTTAATTCATCATCTAAACGCCAGCGATTTATAGAAAAGGTTATACCTTTGATCACTGATTCAAATGTACAAAAAACTTGTAGGGCTATGTGGGTGGAACGATTTGAGGCATTTGAAAATATAATTGACTTAGCGGAATCAGTAGTCACAGTATGTGAACTGATTATCTCACCTCACCTTTACACTAATAATGAAGATTATGAAGGCTGCACAGATGGCTGGAGTTGGGACTCTGACACTAAAACTAGAGCGCAAGGAATTTTAGCCCTCATTTAGGAATTTCGAGTTTTCTGTTTGTATTGTTGCACTGAAGAACATTTTGATGCCTTTACGTGGTATAACATCCAAGCTTCAAAAGCGAGATCTGGATATATATGAAGCATTCTGTGATGTTGAAAGCGTGGTCAAAGATGTTGAGATCATACGTATAGAGGCATTGATAAGAGATATGAAAGTTGGTACGAAGAAATTCTTCATATATTACGAGATGCACTGGAGGCGAAGAAGAACAACCTCGAGTAGTTGCACGGCAGCAGAACAGATCCAATCACCAAGCAAATAGTCCTAAGGAATACTACAAAATCGCAGTTATGGTTCCATTCTGCGATGAAGTCTTAATGCAGTTAAGTAGTCGTTTCTCTGAAGATTCTAAGGTAAGTATTAGAGGTCTCTTAAGACTTGCCTCTCCTCTGTTAGTGAAATGTGATGACAGTGTCTTGAAATCTGTAATCAATGATTTAAAACTTTATGAAATCGAACTGCCAAGATATGAAAGCCTCTTTTTAGAGCTTCAACTTTGGAGGGATAGGTGGTTGAGGTGCAGCACCAAGATACCCAATACTCTTCATGGGGCTTTAACTTTGTGTGACCAGCAGTTGTTTCCCAATGTTCATCATTTGCTACAGCTATAGGATGTGTTCTTCCTGTTACAAGCTGTGAGGCAGAGCGTTCATTCTCTGCATTTCGAAGAGTGAAAACTGTTTTTCGTTCATGTATGGGTGAAGAGAGGCTGTCATCATTGTATCTGATGCATATCCATTATGATGTGCAGATCGATAGTCGTGCTGTCGTAGAAGAGTTCATTCGGAAGCAACCACGACGTCTCTTCTCTCACTCTTTATCACAAAGACAAGTAACTCAAAGGGATTTTTAATATCATTTTGTTGCAATTTTATGACTATACTGACATGTATATATGTATAATCATAAAATAACACTGTAAATGATCGTGATGCGCATGCATGCATGCACATTAATTTTATCCGCTCCAACACACTTAAGGTCCGGTACATACGTAGCATCCATGGCACCTTTGCCAGCATACTTACATGATAATCGAGTTATATCAATTTTTGGATTAAAAAAAAACCTGTACATGTTCGTGTGTATGAAAAATAGTTAATTTTGCATGCAATGCCAGCCCGTCTAATCTATGATTTCAACAGCTTCCGCGCTTCGCGCGGGACCCTCCCGCACCCACCCCCTTTGGTGACCCCCCCCCCCCCCCCCTTCGAAAATTCCAGCATCCGCCCCTGCGTTTCACCACGATAGCAGTGGCGGATCCAGGGGGGGGGGGGGGGGGGGGGGGGGGGGGGGTGGCGGGGGGTGGCGGGGGTATACCCCCTCCCGCCAAGTTAGAAATTAAATTTCATAGCTACAAGCGGCGGTGTCTTATGTCGCGCTGATGATATAAATACAACGAAAACGCGCCGAAGTAACATGATAGCAGTAAAAAGCGGCTGGGGCGAAGCCCCAGACTCCGGGTACATCTTCCTCTCTTATGCGCAATATTTCGTAGCCACGCCCAAACCATGATTATTAACGCCCCTCCCCTTTGCCCCCCCTCGCAAAAAAGATCTGGATCCGCCCCTGAGATAGTTTCTATGAGTAAAAACGCTCAAACTACTATACAAAGCTTATGCTTATCCCGATGCTTATCCCGATACTGTTGGTTTTCTTCCTATACTGTTGGTATTCTCTCCCTATGATTTTTGTGGAAGCCGGCCAAGGAAGTGATCTGATAGGCTTATCGTTTGAGCTAAGCCGGTATTTTTAAATCACATGGTAGTCCCTCTTATTCCTATACTGTTGCCCTTCTCCATGTACTATTGGCCTTCTCTCCCACAGTTTACAATTTGAAGGAAGCCAGCCACTGAAGTTATCTGATATAGGCTTTTCTGGTGATTGTTGAATCACTTGTAACCTGCTGCAGCATGCTGTCAGGCATGAACTGTTAAGGAAGAGTTACCAATCCGGACCAGTTTAGAACAAAGACCTTTGTATAGTAGTATAAACCCCCTCTGAGTGTTTATCGTTGTTCATGTTGTTGTTGTTGGCTGGCATGTTCTATTGTAGTGTACTTACGAGTGTTTCACTTAACCTTTCATTCAGACTACAGTATACTCCATTGTGCGGTTCTGGTACTCTGTGGATCTTTCTTCTTAGGCAATCATTCATCTCCGTACGAATCTTTTTGATCTTGTATGACCGTTGTGTTGAAGGGAGAAGCATGGATAGCTCATGCATGATAGAAAGTGTCACTAGCATTGAACTTGTCCATTAATTTTAAGTACAACACCTGCATAAATAAACATGCAGGGTGAATGTGACTTACATGTTCATGTTACATTAAATGCATATTGGAAATAAAGGTTGTCACTCAGTGATTGGCAATTTTTCATATCTTTTGACCAGTGGTGGATCCAGGCATATTATAGGCTCATCAATTACTGGCACAGGCCCATTATTGCCCAGTTTTAATGAACCTTAAATATGCTGGATCCTCGATATTTTCTGTACATGTACTATTCACTAGCTTCTGTACATGTATTATAAATGTACATGCATGTTCATTGTAAGTTTGTTATGGTAATACTTGCAGCACTGTTACACGAATTCACTTTCATTTGTTGTGGTTGTACATGAATATTGTCATGTTTACATTCAAGCAGTGGGTCAGAGATTCTGGTTTTAGGAGCGCTATTAATAGGAGTACACTGGGAAGGGAAGTTTGGTGTAAACGTTTACCATTGAATTACATCTTGAAGTGAGGGTACACTTGCTTCCACACACATACACAGACACTACACACACAATTTCAATGGTGGCTAGGGATGGACTCAGCTAGAGGCTCTTTGTGCCCTGGCGCTACTACCTGTAAACGGGGTGGTGATGTTGTCACTGCATGGCCACAACCATCTGCGTTCTGCCATCATGTCCATCTTGGCAGTACACCAGACTTAAGCCGCCCGGCCAGTGGATGTATTCCCTCTCTCCCAATCGAGGACAAGTACATCCGCTGGCTGGGTATGGCTTAGGTCTGGTGTAATGGTACTGCCCGACTCTACTCTCACTCCTGGAAGATGGGCACGATGGCAGAACTCAACATACACGTTACGCAGATGGTTGTAGCCATGCAGTGACAACATCACCACCCAGTTTACAGGTTGTAGCGCCTGGGCACAAAGAACATGAGGAGCCTCTAGCCATCTCCATCCCTAGCCACCATTGGATGGAGAATTACAGTTCATTGGGTTCAAAGTTCAGGTCAAGACTAGGAGGTGTGACCAGTAGCCAGGATGCAGCATGAGGTGCTGACACAGAGAGCAGCCGAGCCTTGTCAGCAGGTGATGATGCTTTCAACAACAATGAGAACTGGTGGGTCCTCTAGTTTCTTTGACAGTATACCCTTTGCATGGTGGACAGGTGAGGCTGTGATAGCATCCACAGAGATTACTTCAGACAGGGAGACTATGCCTTATATTTGTGTCCCATAAAACAAATATAAATATCAGTCCTAACAAGATCTGTTTATCACGTTTGGAAGCAATTCATTACTTAAAACAAAAGATTACATATAATTAAGTGGCCAGAAAGCAATAGGCCCACACTAATGTATCACTAACTCCAATACTCCTAAATCAAAGTTCAACTTGACTGTGACCTATTTTACATCTTGCAGCACTCTTTCAGGCGGGAGCATGTCAAATAGTTCAAGAGCGCTGACACTGAATCACCAACATAGCTACACACATGGTTCTTCATCAGTGAGTCTCTACAAGGCTGAGAAAACATGAAGATCAAGAACATAGAATTTTATTTTGTACATGTTTGTTTATGGTGCTATTATTACTTCAAACGATCAATTGTATACACATGCACACACATATACATAAAACACACACATAATACATACATGTACACATATGTATATATACACATATGCATGTACATGTACAGACATACATAAAACACACACATACATACAAGTGCACCAAAACATACACAAATACATACATGTACACACATACATAAAACATGCACATATACATGTACACATACACATAAAACACACACTGATACATACATTTTCACATATATACATGTACAAAAACACATACATGTATGCACACATATTTATATATATGGGACAGTTTCCAACAAAATTGCCCCTCAAAATTCCCTTGCGTTTGAATAACTATAACGGTTAATGTTTAATCGCAATCCTTAATTAAGGATGGCCATCCTTAAATAAGGATGACCACTTTCTAAAAGAGTGATATAAACTTGGTGCTTTGTTTTATATAAGTGATTCACTAGATTCAAGATCATGCAGATCAGCGATACTGCTGCGATCGGCTTACTCAAAAACAGGTATTACAGTGTAAATACGGCGAAACCGCCATTTTCCGCTGGCAATCAGTATAGTAGTGGGCAAAATTAACTTAAAGCGACGTATGGCAAGGAAGGACAGGTTTCTAGGAGTATAATGTACACTGTCAGATGGATCTGTGGGAAAATATCCACAGCGTCGACAATCTACGCTCACTTACCGTCCAGTACTTCCAAAGATCGAAGCGATTGCATACACTCGAAAGCGTCAAGCTAAGCAACCCTGATTAGGGGTGCCACAGAAAGCGACGGATGTAATTCCTCAGTACGGATGGATGACATACATGTAGGCCCACAGGTGACCAAAGCGGCAGCACTGCATGATTCGTCAAATGATAGTGACAGCGACAGCAACAGTAGGCCTAGGCAATGGCGTGGTCTCCTCGAGTCTGATTAATTGGAGCTAAGCTCCACTAAGCTCGAACACATATCGTATGCCAATTGGCAACGTTTCCTAGATCTACCGTACCCCCCATGCACCATTCTACATGGTACTAAATTTGGTACTGTACTCAATGATAGGACTAGAAAGCACACTGTTCGATGGAGCGGCGGCAGAACAACCTCATGCAGTGCACGTGGTTTCAGTGAGGCTAAGGTACGTCCTGCACGCTGGCGTTGAGCAGAAGGGAGCATCTACATCAGTACACGTCATTGTACAAATGCTTGATATTAATTTTGAAGTGTTATGGTGTAAATAAGCATAACTTATTAACCACAAGTTATTTCTCCGACGAATCAGGTTGTGAGTATAGCTGAATCAACAACTGGCTATCAGAGAAAATCAAGAGTTTTAAAACCATGATGGTTTTTATGGGCAATAATCTCTACTGTTGTGATCCTTTTTTAAGGATGTTGTCAATCCTTAAGGATGTGCCATTTCCTCCCTGTTTTACCACATGGACATTGATCCTATTGACATCATATAAAGTTTCTTATGGAGGCTAATCAGTATACAATTGACCATAACCATTTATTTTATCTTACTTACTTGGTTAGCAAAATATGCAATGTATAAAAGGTGATCCTTATTTAAGGATAATGACATCCTTAAATAAGGATTTTCCCCTGGAGATTAAACATTAAGGCTAATGACTTCTTATTCTCAACACTTCATAGTACACCATTTCTGTATGGTGAAATACATTTTGGGGTATTGCAATGTGTGATACCCCACTAGGTTCAAACCCGCCAAATACCTTTCGGTTCTCCTGTAATCAAATCACTTTTAAAATTCGGTTTGTGGGTAGAGAGGTTCCTGTACCTATCACGGCAAGTTGTGTCCCGCTATATCAAGCGGGAAAATGTGCATGTAGGGACCTCTCTATTTGCAAACCAAATCTGAAGCGATTTGATTACTCCTACTGAAAGTTGGTAGGTTTGAACCCGGTGGGGTATTGAACGTTGCAGTACTGGCACAGAGCAAGTGCAAGGCTCCAAAATGTATTTTACCATTGATAAATGGTGTGGTATGAAGTGTTGAAAATAGGAAGTCGATAGCATTAATCATTTGGAAGTTATAATGATTCAAACGCAAAGAATTTTATAACATTTTATACAGTCATTGTACCTACGTTTGTATAGGATTTGATGTGTGATGAATACGATTAGCAAACACCAGATTCCACTGTTGCCGTTGCACCGTAGAATCAGTTGGACTTTAGCGAGCGTATTTGGATACAGCCAACAATTACCTACAATGTAATAAAACTGCCGACGCTTAGAAAGCTCAGACAACACAGATAACGCTCTCTCGTTCCCACACTCGAACCTGAAAAAATGTTTCTCCATCCGGATCTGATAAGATAAGATTTGCTCGGATAAGAGGTTTATTGTATCTTTGTCACGATTGAAGTATAATGTTAGCCGTTATGCGGAAGCACTAGAACCAACAAGTTAGAAACTTATTGTCGAGTTGGATTTGTTTTATTATGTTAGTAACGAGAGTTATGCTTGACACAAATTTCAATCTCTAGCAAACTTAGTTAGCCCACAACAGGACATAAAAGTGGGCGGGAACGTGTGGTTGAACTAATACTTCAATTGTTGTCACGGTTGTACCAAAGGCTTGACGTGTCTGGTTTGTTTTCTTCAAAATGCCGTCACGTCGATCGCGAAGAGAAAAGAATTGTGCAAAGAAGATCGCAAAGTTAAATGATGACTGTTGTCGCAAGATATTGAGGAGCGTGACAGTTTTCAAGAGAAGCGCATGAAAAAAAGTAGACTTGCGACAGGAAGCGCTGCAAAGCCGATCCTGAGAGTAAAAAGGATAGCATGAAGGCCCAATACTGGCATGAAGGCCCAATACTGGCTTGATCCGGAAAGTAAGAAGGAGAGCGCGAAGGCCCAATACTGGCTTGATAGTAAGAAAGAGAGCGCGAAGGGTTGAGTGAGTCATGTGCAAAAAAAAAAAGAAAGCACACCTTCCTGCAGCAAGGTTGTCCTCCCCTGACCTGATGCACACACACACACACACACACACACACACACAAACACACACACACACACACACAAACACACACACACACACACACTGACACAATCAGGCAATTGGCTGTACATCGATTTAGTTGCTTTCACCGTTTCTTTGCCTTTCTGTACCATTTGTTGATGACAGCATAATATGTGTATGTGTGTCTAAAAATCCCCAATGATGAAATGTGATCAGTTTGCATTGGAGTATATGGGACTCTCTGAGGGGATTTTTATACCACATTCACACTACACACTGGTTGTGTCTTGTGGACTAACTTCCTGCATGATTCCATGTATGGTGTCCCAGCATGTGGTCTTAACATCTCTATACCGATCTTCCGACCAAGTTAAGACAGCTTTTAGTTAAGTGCATGCATGTGATTGCGCCGTGATGAATTACTTCCTCACCATGCAAAGTAATCTTGCATGACACGGCACAGTGGCATGATTATTCAATACATGTATCTCTGATATAATATATGTTTATAAATTTAGCTTATTACCAGAGGCGGATCCCGGCTTACATGAGCTGGGAGTAGGCGTGCCCTGCTCCGCCCATTGCACCCACCCTTGCCCACTGTTCGATTGAATGTGAGCAGATCAAACTGTCTCTTGTGCTACGATAGAGTATGATTCTAAGGTTGCCCAATACATGCCTCAATATGCATATCTTCGTTTATTCTCATGCATAAAAATGTGTGAAACAAGATATAAAAATTTAATTAAAATAAAATTGGTGATGTAGGATTTGTAGACAGCAATTGAGTAAAAAGTAAGGAAACAAGGAATTACGGATATTAGGCATTCATTTAATTATAAATATTACAGACCTACATTATTTAGCAAATCTACCTCCTTGAAATTCTGTGCTAAATGTAGGTATGTAATATTTATAATTAAATGAATGCCTAATATCCATAATTCCTTGTTTCCTTACTTTTTACTCAATTGCTGTCTACAAATCCTACATCACCAATTTTATTTTAATTAAATTTTTATATCTTGTAATATAATAACTATATGTGATGGGCCGTTTTCGTGAAAACTGTCACATATACATGTACATGCATGTACGTACATACACATATGGGGCATAGAAAACATGGTAGTTTTCAAATGTTATAGTTGACACAAATCTTATGCACCTCAACTTAAAGTCGGACTAACTGTTGCAAAGTTAAAAGTTAATATAAGGCATTCATTTTTAATGGGAAAGGTGCATACCGCCAGTGTATGACTGCTATTGTACATTTGATGCTTCCACCCTTTGTACCAGACGTTACCATACATGTAGATAGTTTAGAGATCTATGACGTTACCTCACTATGTGTAAGCTTTATCAGGCCACCCCCCTCCCCCGTTTGATGCTTGAGTTCCGCCTCTTCTAGTTATGGTACTTATAAAAATGCATTTGGCCCAAAGGTGTCTCTCTTATTTGGCCCGCTAAACGCAAGGGGGGGACCTGATGGACTTCCCTCCCCCTCCCACTCCCCCCGTATTTGGCCCCCCCGGATAAATGCTTTCTGAAGTCCCCCCCCCCCGCCTAACTTCCTGGCTTCCCAACGCTCTGGTATATTACAGTTACACAACCATTTAGCCTATTACGGACGTAGCTACTGTAATCATGTACGTGTCACATTCATGCTAACCTAGGACTTGAGACTTGCAAGATGCTTCTGTAAGAAGATTGGTTGGTTGTCATGCCCAGGCAATCCTGTGTCGATTCTATGAGTGGCAAACTCCTCTGTGCAATCACCACCTCCGTCTTTGCAACATATAATCCCAATTAGTGCCCACTCTTACAAGGGGTTGTGCTAGTAAGTCTGTTGGTCATTAATACAACATCAAAAACAACCAGGTCTGGGCACGGCTGATGACGATAGGGTGGCACGTGATGATCGTGGTAGGCACATTGAATGTGGGGTATATCTCACTAACCATTCAAAGGAAGAGCGATTTGAAGGCCCTAAGCTCTGAAAAAATAATCATAAATAAGTGCATTGATTACTCTCATGTAATCCGTTAGCAGGTAAGGAAAATATCATTTGGTTTGGAAACTATTGATGACTGAATAAGGAAATGAGACAAAAATGAATGGACATTGGAAACCTTGCATAATTAATGTGGAGCGAAAAACTACACAAAATATGTCAACTAGTCCCCACATTGCAAATCCAAGAGCAGGTAGTCAATATATATATTTTTTCTGCAGTTAGCTGCAGTTTTCAGAATGCGTCCGTACATTTTCTATGGACATTGAATTACGCAATGACCGAATACTGCGTAATCCTTTTGACCGCCAATTTCTCGATATGGTGTGTGTGTGTAGAAGTTAAGGGGTCCCATAAATACACTGATTGCCCCATCTGCACTTCCATGCAACATGCATGCACAGGCAAACAAGACAGGTGGGTGGATGCACGTGTGCACATGTGTGCGTAGGTTGTGAATATGTGAGGTTGTGAATACGCAAAAAAAAAAAACACATTGTGACAGTCTGGGTCTATGTACTTTGTTTATGCACCCTCATCTCCACCCACACCCTCATCTCCACCTACACCCTGATCTCCACCTACACATCAATTGAATGGTGGTGAGAGGTGGTTTTGTTTATGTAGGGTAGAAGAGTTTAATGTGATACATGATACTGGAGAAAGGAGGAGTGTGTGAACCTGGAGGTGGATGAACCCCATGAGGATGGTATTACGATACAGTTTTTGTTATGAAAGGAGGGGGGTGGGTGTTTGATGGGACCAGATGAGCAGCCAAGTGGACAATTACAGACTGCCATCACCCACACACCCATGTCCAGGTAGGCGTGTGAGATGAAAGGAGACAGCGGGGCCCTGGATTCCTAGGATCCAGTCGCGGTCCATCTGCCCTCTACCCTTCCATTCCTTCTCAGCCTTCTCAATGTTTGCATTGTAGGTGTCACGCATTGAGGTGTTGGTTGTAGTTGTCATTTGCTGTTTTGCGCTGCCCATCAGAAAGGCATGTGACATTATACATGTGCGTGCGCACCCACACACACTCGCGCGCGCGCACAAACACACACCCACACCCCACACACACACATACAACTCAGTGACAAAACACTTGGGTAGTATATGCATGTGCGTAATCTAGCTTTCATGCATACGCAAACACTAGTCTGAGGACCCGACTAGATCCCGAGACTAGTGACACACAGAAGAGTTTAATGTGATACATGATACTGGAGAAAGGAGGAGTGGAGGGGGATGAACCCCATGAGGATGGTATTACGATACAGTTTTTGTTATGAAAGGAGGGGGGTGGGTGTTTGATGGGACCAGATGAGCAGCCAAGTGGACAATTACAGACTGCCATCACCCACACACCCATGTCCAGGTAGGCGTGTGAGATGAAAGGAGACAGCGGGGCCCTGGATTCCAAGCAACCTAGGATCCAGTCGCGGTCCTTCTGCCCTCTACCCTGCCATTCCTTCTCAGCCTTCTCAATGTTTGCATTGTAGGTGTCACGCATTGAGGTGTTGGTTGTAGTTGTCATTTGCTGTTTTGCGCTGCCCATCAGAAAGGCATGTGACATTATACATGTGCGTGCGCACCCACACACACTCGCGCGCGCGCACAAACACACACCCACACCCCACACACACACATACAACTCAGTGACAAAACACTTGGGTAGTATATGCATGTGCGTAATCTAGCTTTCATGCATACGCAAACACTAGTCTGAGGACCCGACTAGATCCCGAGACTAGTGACACACAGAAGCAAAAGGCCCTACCTGTAGGTATCACTTAGGTAATGTACATGTTCTATAGAAGAGCGAGCACACAGTAGTTGTTGTTTTATGTCGCAGTATCTAATTAACGCGCTGTATAAGAACAGATCCACATCCACAATCGCAAGTGCACGTAATCGCATAAACAAATACGTATCCGTAAAAATACGGCCTTAAATTATTGCGCCCAAAAAAATCTGAGGCAAGAAAACAGTGGAATCAAAAAATATTTTGACTAAAAAATAAAGAAGTACATTACCTTTATTTTCCAAGTGCGACCTGATCACTATCCTATTTGAGCTAAGAATTATGAGTGATTGAATACATTAATTAGGAATATAACATTTTGTATACATCTCTATGGAAAGTGTTATTTTGAAAAAAGGCAAGAAATATTTCATTGTAAAGAGATAGTTTTTTTTTCTACCGATAATCAAGATCTTATTATTCTGAAGCAAAATTGACTGCGACCTAAGGTGGGCGGATTGTAGTTAAGGCATTAATAATCAATGTGTTAAAAATCCATTCATTTTCTATGGAAGTTATACGGGAGTATACGCGAATAACAAACCGCAACAATTCAATTGTCGATTTAGGTCATTTCTCCATATGAGCACGCAATGAAGTCTGTAATTTTCCGTTGTTCCGACGATTTATTTTCCGTTTTTCCGAGCGCCCCCCTGTATATAAGCCTTTTGTCCACTCGACACAGCGGAGTGAACCGTGTTGGTTGACTAGGCTCTGCAATATCATCTAGATGGATTCAGCAGTGAGTTAACTATGTATCACGTGCGTGGTGCATGTCTGCGGGATGGTTGTCATGGTTCGCCGCGGTTACGTTACCGCCATGGTACTGCCTTGAACATGTTCCTTCTTAGAAAAGATAGTATGGCGCCGCAGGCACCCACGCAGGTTCTCTTGCAGCGCTCCCCCCCCCCCCCCCCCCCCCCCTCTATTAACTAATTAACAAATCAATTAACATCCTACCGTGAGGTTTCTTTAACACAAACAGTAATGAACACTTACAGTAATGAGCGTTTCATTTTTCGCCGGTACTGGTCCGCACCCCTCTTGTAAATTCTCGTTCTAGCTGGGCCTAGTTTAGGTTCAGTGTAAGGGGGATAAGTACATTGGCTTCACTCCCCAATCCTACATGACACACCCAACTAACGCCCCCCCCCCCCCCCCCCCATTTTCTAACCCTAAGTGAAGCCAATGTACTTATCCCCCTTACACTGAACCTAAACTAGGCCCAGCTAGAACGAGAATTTACAAGAGAGTGCGGACCAGTACCGGCGAAAAATGAAACGCTCATTACTGTAAGTGTTCATTACTGTTTGTGTTAAAGATAAACCTCACGGTATAATTGATTTGTTAATTAGTTAATAGAGGGGGGGGGGGGGGGGGGAGGGAACGCTGCAAGAGAACCCCCACGCAGAGCCAAGATGGCGTTTATTAAGGAGAGGGGAGTTAGTAAGTTTCAATGAAGAGTGTCGGGAGGGAGGGACGGGTGCAATTTGAGGGCGGATTCGGAGAGGGGGTGAAAAGTTGAGGTGTGTGGCGGGCCTTCGGCTCCCCCTACCCTGTCCTAAGCTCGGCTCCCCCTACCCTGCCCTAAGCCCTGATTTTTCCTTCTAACACTCACGGTCCTTCGGACTGTTGGTTTCATGTTCTGAAGCTTAACTGATGGCACGATAATAGCGGTTTGCGATTCGACCACATAGCAATTGTGTCGTGGATGTCGACGCGCGTTATTAAGGCCCGGGCTGGCGATTCCTGCATTTTATCCGTAATTTGTTCGTAGTATGATAAGTTACGGGAAAAGAAGAAAAGAAATCCGGGAATCGCCGGCGTTATCGCTCCATGTGTGTCGGGCCTTAAACTTGTTTTTTGGATGATGTCAATTACGCAACAGTGACCGACGTTTATACTGTGCCACCACCAATATGCAATGAGCGCTGTAATTTCCCATGTGATGTGGTGCTGTTCTGAGCCCCCCCCCCCCTCCAACCCCGTACAGTATATCCCTACCCCAATATCAACCTCCCTACCATGGGGATTAATATGAGGGTACTGTACACGTGAGAAGCATAGTGCTAGGGTTTTGTGTTCCTAGCGATTGCCTCAACCAAACCATGCAATAATCAGATTCCACCTTAATTGTGAAGGAATCTTATTACATGTAGGAGGTGGATTATGTCAACTATGCATGCCCCTGTTGATCCTCCCCCAGCAAGTATTAACGGAGTACACCAGGTTGATATGAGGTAAGAGGGTAGGAGGAGCACAGCAAGCACTTGGGAATCAAGTGGACTTCATGCATTACCAACCAAATCTGTTTCTAGTCATTGCCACTAGGCTGAAAAATAAATCAGTGATTTCTGACTGCGCCTCAGGTGGTGGTCCTGCACCTTGCCAAGCATTTCCAACTGCTCTACTCACTGCTTCCTATATGATTGGTTTTGTTTGAAGTCAATGCGAGACTCAAATAACACCATTAGCTCCCTCATCTTCTCGCAAGCCTGATTCAACAAAATGACAGCAGGCTTGTTCGCTATACCTCTACTTCAGAATCGCATTCTGAGTCCTCCTCCTCCACATGCTGCTCAGCCTCAATCTCATCAAACACCGCCTTCACGAAAGCATCATAATCGTCAGGCTCACAATCAGTCTATACCACAGGAGCCAACGCATCCTGTGCATGCATCCATCCCCTCCTCTGTTAGCACGCAGAATCGCAGAATGTGCAGCCTCCTCAGATTCAGAGAAGACTGTGCTCAGCTTTCCAAAAAGATCAGCAAGATGATCTGCTGCCTTCTGCACATGACCATGGCCTTTGCTGACCTTCTCCTTGTCCTCGATGTACCACTGGTTCACCTAGAAGGGGGAGGATACCGGCCTGGGGCATTGTCTGGACGGACAGGCTGCATGCATGGGCAGCTGGCTTCTCCAGATGTGAAGCAGGCTATGCTGTGGGCGCGGAATGCACCGTGGGACATTCATTCCTGATGAGGTTTTAAGAACTGCTGGCGATCTTCTCCAGCAGCCACGACACAATAATTAAGCTTTGCCCACCACTTGTGTTTAAAGCAAGCAACGATACCCTGATCGAGGGGCTGCACGGTGGATGTTGTGTTATTGGGATGTAATGCTGCAGCTACAATTTGTAAGGTAACGTTCACATTTGTCATGCACCATATCCATCAACGTTACACGGTACTGTACAGGTAAGTTTATTTCCTTCGATTCGGAGCCAAAGGATGAAGGTTTGCATATAGTATAGTATTCCGTTAACCGATTAACGTCGGAATATTTTTGTTTAACTAAAGGATGGTTGTCAAACAAAACATCTAAATGAGGCAGCAGAGGAATCTTTGGTAGCTGGATGGGGTTTCAACAACATAATCTAAGTGTGAAGGAGTAAAAATTAGGGCTTAGGGCAGGGAGGGTAGGCTGAAGACCCGCTACGCTCTTCAACTTTTCACCCCCTCGCCGAATCCGCACTCAAATTGCATCCGTCCCTCCCTCCCGACACTCTTCATTGAAGCTCTCTGATAGCTTTTATTCTTTCTGCATGTGATGACATTATTACCTGTACAGGCATATATATACTAAGTACGCGTTGCTATGTACTTTTGTGTGGGGAGGTGGACGTTCCTATTGGTTGCTAGGTACGCGTACATACCTAGCAACCAATAGGCGCTAAGGCCGAGTATATAAATGAGTTACGCGTACGTACGGACGTACGTACGTACGTTGGAAATTATTATTTTTTTAATGGATTTTTTTTTACATGTACATGTACACAGTGTTAGATACGAGTTAAATAATGAAGTTAAATGATATAGATCAACTAGTTGCTTTCTAGTCCAGAGTGAACCTAGATTCACTGTGCACTAGGTCTACAGGGAGAGGGACACTGCAGGGTACACGCTCCTTTGATGAACGAGCTCCTCTGATGCATAGGATGGATGAGCGAAGGAGAGAAAAGGACAGACGGCATCGCAACCATCCAATGGTTTGGCTGTATGATGAGTTCCATTTGGAAGCTAGCCGGTCTGCCAGGCGTTTATAGAAAGTGGTTGCAATTGGACCCATTCCACCAGTAGTGGAGAGTACAATGGGGCTGAAAGAGGCATGCTCTATTTCCCTGATGTGTTGCTCATACGTTGGAAATTATAGTATTAGATTCCAAAAAGATCAGCAAGATGATCTGCTGCCTTCTGCACATGACCATGGCCTTTACTGACCTTCTCCTTGTCCTCAATGTACCTCTGGTTCACCCCGAAGGGGGAGGATACCGGCCTGGGGCATTGTCTGGACGGACAGGCTGCATGCATTGGCAGCTGGCTTCTCCAGATGTGAAGCAGGCTATGCTGTGGGCGCGGAATGCACCGTGGGACATTCCTGATGAGGTGTTAAGAACTGCTGGCGATCTTCTCCAGCAGCCACGACACAATAATTAAGCTTTGCCCACCACTTGTGTTTAAAGCAAGCAACTATACCCTGATCGAGGGGCTGCACGGTGGATGTTGTGTTATTGGGATGTAATGCTGCAGCTACAATTTGTAAGGTAACATTCACATTTGTCATCCATATTCATCAACGTTACACAGTACTGTACAGGTAAGTTTATTTCCTTCGATTCAGAGCCAAAGGATGAAGTAGTGCATGCAGTAGTATTCCGTTAACCGATTAACATCGGAATTTTAACTAAAGGAACAAAACACTTAAATGAGGCAGCAGAGGAATCTTAGAACCATAGATATCTGCCAGCTTTGAGAAGCTTCATTTCCCCATGCACCATAGGTCTTGGCTGCCAGGGGATGACATAACCAGCCGTATTTGGCTCTGCCTTCAGTGGCTAGGGCAGCTGATTCTGCAGACACTCCTGGTGCTTCCATTAGGGTATGTGTGTGTGAAGCGGTAGAGATACCACTTAACACACATACTCTGATGGAAGTGGGAGTGTCTGCAGTATCAGCTGCCCTAGCCACTGAAGGCAGAAAGCACAGGGCCAATGATGCCAAATGTGTATTGTATTGTATAGAATAAAGTTACAATAATACATCTTATATGACACCCTAAAAACTTTACACACTAAGAAAAAAACTAAAGCAGTTATGAGTGCAGGAGCTCTCTGACCAGGCTGGTTCTGGTGCTTAAAGGATGCAGGGCCATATGCAACAGGTTATAAATCTCTACCACAATGCTGATTTGCAAGGTGGGATGCCAGCCTAGAGAAAGTATCGTTGGCCTCCTTGCCCCAATTGCCAGATGTCTCCACTGGAATACAAGACCAGCCGAAATTTGGTCCAATGGAGCGGAGCTTGTGGGCCTCTGCTGCAAGGGCTGCGACACAATTCACTCAAAATGATAGAGCAGAGTGGTGAAGTGATGGGTCACATCTAGGCAGCCAGCAATGAGGATGTCAGCAGGTTTGGTGAGACCATGACCTCTCTCCACATTCACACTCAAGTGGGCACATCATGTAACGAAAATCTTGGAAGAGTGTAGGTAATTCCCAATTGGGGTACCAAGGATGTCCAGATTATGCAGGAGAAAGCACCTCATATCAGATGAGAATGAAGCGTTACCCTCGTGCTGAGTAACTAAGTTCACATGTAGGCCCCTATCAGATGCAGTACAGCTGAGTCAGTGGGTGCCCACCAAGGCTCCACCAAACATAAAGGAGGATTTCAGCACACTCATTATCTGCGTGCAGGGTACCAACTTCTGGAGGACATATGCAAACCTTATAGGGACATAAGGGGTCACCAGGGGCGGACACAGGATTTAGAGTTGGGGGCGGGGGGGGGGGGGGGGTGTGCAATGGGCAGAGGGTAGGAAAGGGGGTGGGTGCGTGGCCCCCTCCCACTCCAGTTATGGGGTATGGGGGAGAGCTGTAAGCTCCCCCATTTGCCCCAGAAGCTTTGCGAGTTCCGCATTATGAAGCTTCAGAACAGTAAGGAATTTCATTCCTTTCAAACCTTCTCTTTTTTATCATCCGTATATTAAGGGGGGGACGTGCACCCTCCACCCCCCCCCCCCCCCCCCCCCCTTAAATCCGCCACTGGTCACCTTGCTATACTCCAGACTCAGAGCTGATCCAGCCAAGAGGATGCCAAGGTAGCAGCAACTCAGGGAAAAATGTAGCACACTCATCAACGGCTGTGATAATATGTGCAATGTGCACAATTAATAAAACCACACTTGGCTGGGGGTCCCCCCCCCCACCCCACCCCACTTTGCCCTGGACCCATCACTCACTGTACATGTTGAAGCGCGGCACATGACTGCATACCTTACAGTGCACCAAGGGGATATTAACACACAGGATTTGGGGGTTTGAGTCTGCTAACTGAAAATCATAGTTTGTGTTTTTAAAGATAATGTGCTTTAGAGAAGGCATAAGTTTTCTTGATATGCTGATTTAAGCGCAAACTATTCATTATTACCAAACTAGAGGGAATTTGTATTGTCACAATCTATTACTGATCTACTAAGTGTTGTTGATAGTTATTAATACTCTCAGTGGTGATTGTTCGTGTTCTGGGTTGTGGGGTAGTGATTTTGGAGTGAGGGTAGTGAGGGGAGGGTTGTTTTGAGGTTGTGTTGTGAGGTTCTGGATGTGCTTTTGTTGTAATCTATTTTCTTGGGTCTGTGTAGGGGTTTGCTCTGAGTGTTTCTTTGAGATTTTCTGTGTGGGCTTTAAGGCTCTTGATTTGTTTTGTTTGTTGTCATGTGTAGTGTTGTACTTGTCTCCACCAACATGGTGTCATGCATGATGATGTGAGGGTGACAATATCCTCTCTCCCTCCCCCCATCCCTCCCTTCCTCCCTTCCTCTCTCTCTCCCTCCATCCCTCCCTCCTCTCTCTCTCTCTCTCTCTCTCTCTCTCTCTCTCTCTCTCTCTCTCTCTCTCCCACTCTCTCTTGTACACCCACCACAAATGTACATGTGTAGCTAAACCATAGCACACTTACACATTATGGCTGTCCTAAACCATGACAGCACTGTCATGAAGAAATTGCAGACTGAAATAAATTTAGATCAGATCATACCACGGTGTCTGTGATTAAACCAATATTGGTCCTCCACAGAAATCTAACACTCAAGATGAACACTCACCAAAGCCAGAAATGCATGTAAGCTAAGGGGTTACATACTGAGCTCATTGTGTTATTTACGTGCTCCATAATTATGGTGAATGCATCTGCAATGCAACTGCTGGGTGACAAATGCTATTATGCTCACTTCTTTAAATATCCACTTTCAGGACACAGTTCCATTTACAGATCTCACTCCAAGCATCCCGGTTAGTACTAGTATTAATTTGGCTTACTTTATTTAATGCACACTTGCCAATGCATGATTTGTGGCAGTCACAAGGTGATCTATTTCTCATGTTTTCCGGACACTACATACATACCCTTACATGAGGGGGGGGGGGGGGGGGGGGGGGGGGGGGGGATCGGGGGATTGCCAGGGACGCCTGAGTTCCATTTCATTGGATACTTTTTGATTCCCCATAAAAGAAATTTTCTCAGTCTCTTATTACACCAGTTACCCGGCCCCGTACCCTTTATGATCCTGCTCAACTCCCCACTTGATTTGACCATTGATTGAAAATTTATTTTCAAAGCTTATACAGTGTCACATGGGACGAGTGGTCTAGGGTTGGGTAGTTAGGGTAGTATTGCTGTCGCTAGGGTGGGGTAGGTAGGACCAACATCCTGGTTGCTATGGTGGCAGTGATAGGAGTTGTCCATCATACTTCAATAAATACTGATTTCCCATCTTCAGGACACAGTTCCATTTACTTATCTCAATCCTTGCAATGCCAGTAAAATTTTATATTGTTTTAATGCACACTGTTAATGTATGAATTGTGGTCACAACTACTGATGCCTCTGTTTATCAAAATGCTGGTCCATTTTCAATTATATATGGGACGTTTTATGACAAAACCAGGCTTGTGTTTTTAATGTCAACCATTATAAAATTGCATCGATTTCAAACCCACATATCTTCCGAGCTAAATGATCCACATCCTTCCTATTTTCAGCATTTATTGCCACATTTAATCCTATTTTTACACACTATGAACCCTTTACACTCATCCATGCCAATGTTCGGTAACCGTCTGTGTTAAAAATACGTCTGGGTTAAAAATACATACAACTGAGATGAAGGAGCGTCTCAATTGCAACGTACCTGAAGGGGTCCTGTTGATATCGGATTTTTCAGATCATTGGATTTTACTTGATCTATATCAAGATATTGATATTCAAAGAATTTTTTTTGGTCATTTTGCACCATTGTATATTTTAGAAGAGGTTCCACTATTGAATGGAGATTCTTCTAAAATATAGAATGGATGGAACCTCCTTGTAAACATCGAATGGTGCGAGATGGCCAGGAAAATTTTTCTGACTTTGAACATCAATATCAATTAAGTAAAAATCAACAGGGCTCCTTCAGGTACGTTGCAATTTTGACAGTGGAGTGATGCTCCTTCATTCAGTTTTACATGTTGTTAACCCTGATGGTTACCTAAATTTGGCATTAACGAGTGTAAAGAGCTAATTGTGTGTAGAAATACAGAACAGAGGTGGCAATAAGTGAAGGAAGTGGCTCATTTAGCTCGTGGTATTATTGAAAAAAGCACCCCATATAATTACATGTATAAATTAATGAGCACCTCTGCCACAGAGCAAAGGCAAAGACAGCCTTACTGTATGCTGGTGGGACAGTTCACACATAAACGTCGTATTGTTATTTACTATTGTAATAAAAAGTTACTTCATTTGAATTGCTTTTAACTTCGGAACAACTTAAGCTACCGACGTCACTATCTGTATCACATCCTACCATACCATGTCCTAAGGCAAACTTTATTTCTGTTCCTTATAGGTTGGACATAAAAATGGCATTACCACTAGGAGTTCAAAACTTAAATATTCCTTCTGCAAGAGAGTCGAAATGAAAGTGTATTGTCACCTCAGCATAGTCCCAATGTGTCAAAATGTCCAAGCTCTTGGCTCCATCAGCTCCTTCCCCTAGGCTATATGTGCATGCTAAATTTAAGATCATTTCGCTTAACTGAATTCTACATACCATATCATATTGAAATAGAAATGAGGATCACATGATCATCACATATTTTTCTGTTTAGTGTCCCCAATCCACAACTGCATAAAGATACTCCCAATCGCAGTCTTAAAAAGACAACTCAGCTCAACATGTGCATTCTCTGAGAAAGTTTGCTGTCACAGTTGTGGATAGAAATGGATGGAATAGACCAATAGAGAGAATTACTGGCCACACACATTGCTACCCCACCCACCTATCTTCTTTAGAGGCAGTGGTGTCTTGCCACAGTCCAACCATCTCAAATAGAGTGTGCCAAGTATTTGGTGAAGTTATGTCTGAGACACATTTTGAAAGAATATAACTCTCCCGAAGTGTGGACACTTCTCTTCATGCTTCCTAAAATGTGTGCTGCCTTCTAGTAATCATGGCTCCAGTTTTCATGGTAAATGAATGAGAACACAGGTACCAGTTAAAAAGCTCTGCCAAATGTGGTAGGGCAATCGCTTTAGTAGGGATAGTGTTACCCTCTACCCTTAGTAGGGACAGTGTTACCCTCTACCCTTAGTAGGGACAGTGTTACCCTCTACCCTTAGTAGGGACAGTGTTACCCTCTACCCTTAGTAGGGACAGTGTTACCCTCTACCCTTAGTAGGGACAGAGACATTCTTACTCTCTTCACTTTCACCCCCCCTCCCCCCTCCCTCCCCTCCCCCCCTCCCCCCCCCTCAATATTATTGGCCCACTTTTGAATTTCCATGGGGTTGTTGCAAAGATCTGAAAATTCACAGCATATAATACAGTGGTAATTTGAGTCAGACATAAATTTAAAACCTTCATCTGCAAGTAATTTTTGCATTGTACAAATATTTCAAACTGCTCAGATTCTAACCTACATGTACATGTAGACATAGCCTAGTACAGTTCTCAATATGGATTCTCTCTCATTCAGACTTATTACTACATTCAATCAAGGCTTACAACTGGATGTGTATTAGCAGCACCAAGTCAGGATGGTGGCACTATTACTACAGCCATCAAGTTAACAAATGCAGCAAACCAGCTGTGGCGTATACAACCCAGCGGCACGAACATAATGATAAGACCAAAGGACAAACCAACATGGAGTGTGGATATTGGGGAAGAGCTAAATGGTCCTGTGGTAGTGAAGTCATCCTCTAGTTTTCAATGGAGCCAGGTACAAGATGGCACTGCAAATCTTTTCAAACCTTTTTCAAAAAATACGTTTTCAATGGCTATTGAAAATGGTACTTCAGATCCTGGTACTCGACTAATTATTGAGAGCACTGTAACTGGTCTTCCTCGCGAGTTATTTGATATAATTGTAAGAGTTCTTTATGAGATGTGGGGTGGGGTGGGATGGTTGTATATATAGTAGAGTAGTTGGGATTTTATTTTTGGTGGGGTGGTTGGTGGGGTGAGTGTGGTTGGTAGGAAAGGGTGGGAGTGTGCAAGGTGAGGTAGGTGGTGTTGTGGTGTAGGGTGGAGCTTACTAAGGTAGGGGTAGGGTGTGGTGTGGCTTTTATCCATAATTCCTCCATTGTGACAAGTATGCAACATGCAGCCTTATTACACTTCTCAATGTGGCTTCTCTCTTGTACAGCTTGCACCGTCTGATAATGATTTTGATGATCAGAAGTTTGACGTTGGGGTAAGTTATTGAGAGGTAGGGTAGTGTATGGTGTGGTATGCTAGGGTGTGATGTGATGCAGTTTTGTGTGGTGGAGGTTGGGGAGTGGTGGGATGCGATGGGGTGTGGTGGTGGTTGCTATGGTGGGGTGGGATACAATGAATTGGGTTGGGTAGTCTCATAACACTCGGGATTTTGGGGTTTGTTGTCTGCTAACTATTTTAGGGTTTTGTGATAACTATGATTTTGAAGTGCTATAAGTTTTCTTATTATGCTGATTTTAAAAATCATCCTTAGTAAACTACAGGAAGTTAAGACTACATTGTATTGTCGTATTTTTTTAAAAAGGAAAAAAATATATATATTACCGAACAAAAACCTGCATACACATGAACACAAATATTAGCAGAAGACGCCCATCTTCTAAGTGTTTATTAATACTCACAGTGCTAATAATCTCCAAGAATATGGCATCATCATAACAATATGATGGTGACAATATCCTGCATGTGAGTTAGGGCCAAGGGTGTGTGGCCATGATAGTTCTCTGGAGCATGACATCAAAGCAGCCCTCATAGGCTATGGGCCATGTATGGACTGGTTTATGCTTCAATATGCACATAGCCTTATGCTAGCTTTTATGACCATGACAAAAGGAATTACAAAATGAGAAAATGTACGGTATTAAAGTTAGTCCTCCAACACACAAACACAAACACACATACATACACACATACACAAACACCACACATGCTTTGGAGTTACACACTGGGCTCATTATACAGGCACATGATGTCATTGTAAGAACCAGTGCATGTTCCGTAACTATGGTGATGTGTATAACCAATGCAGTGTATGCTATTCTTTAATACATACTGATATCCCACCTTCAGGACACTGTTCAAATAACAGATCTCCCTAGCAGTACCAGTACTATAAGTATTGATTTGAGTTACCTTAATCCAATGCACACTTGCTAATGTGGTTACAAGGTGATCTACTTCTCAAATATTGAGGCCTTCATTTATCAGGCTTTTAGGCATTCCTATGCTGCTAGATGCATTTGTCTACATGCACCATTTGCTCACTGCTGATTTATTTGCAAATTTTAAGAACTATATTGCAATCTTCGTTGGGCACCATTGCTAAAAAAAAAACAAAGACTGCCCTAATGTGTGCCTGTGTGTGTGTGTGTGTGTGTGTGTGTGTGTGCATGTGTGAGTGTTTGTGCCTTTGAGTACTGAGTACCTTTAACAATTATTTCTTCCCTATTTTGTACCCACTTTAGGATCACTGATGGTATGGATTTGAGTTTGCAAAATGCTTACAGTGGAGACAATGACTTTACTAAATTGATTTGTTAGATAGTGGTAGCTCCTTTTAGCAGTTGTAAGAGGTTAAAGTGTGCACATGAATAATGCTTGTCATGTTTTGTATTATTGGACACACTTCTGATGCTCTATGGGTTAGGGTAGAGATGAGCTATATCACCCTCTTCTCCCAGAGCACTATTAGAAGTGTTAGGGAACTGTTGAGATGAACAACTTTGTTTCTGACGAGAAGCTGGATGGTTATCCAATCACCTCTTTTTGTTCTGTGCAGCAGATTTCCTGAATTGACATTTTCCAAAACAGCATCAGTGTCAATTGTCATTGTGCATATGAAGGCTTTAATAGCAATACCAGCATTATGTTAACCATTTGTATGGTGCACTACAGATGAATGTGTACATAGTGATATGCTTACAGTTGTACATTAATGTATAAGTAATATAGTGATATGCTTACAGTTGTGCACGATATAATGCAGCGATATGCTCACAGTTTTGCATGATTGCAGTGTTCCACCAGCTTGAATGCATGTAGAACACCTTTTATCATTTTCAGCTTTAGAGCTTGTAAAGGTGAAGGCAATTGGGTTTGAGAACCTCATCAATACCACCCAAGGTCTCTGTTATCCAATTTTTCATTATTGCAAAGAATTGATTATTTATTTAATTAAATTGCCATATGTCCAAAAAAGTTGTTGTGCCAAGGAGGATGGTGTGCTGTGTGTGTTTGTGTGTGTGTGTGTATGTGTGAAGGAATTGCATTTCCACCCTGGCCATTACATGCAAGCTTTGAATTTATGGAATCAGTAATTGATTACAGAGTGCACACTATACAAGTATATGGTTCAAAAAAAGCACCATCAAAACACAAACCCTCATAGTATCAAAGAAGCAGCAGTCATCAAATATACAAAACCCCATCTGATTTGCTCATCAATATACTCTCTGGATCATCAGTGACCAGTACCTGAATAAAAATGAATCTGATAATCCAGTAGAAAACATCACAGAATGTTCTTCAATAAACAAATCGGAAATTCATTCTGATATAATAATGACTTGCACTCACACATCATTTGCAGTTAATGATGGAGTTTTAGGTGTTATGTTTAGCAACTGTTGTAAGAGGTGTTGCAGCTAACACTAATAGCAGTAAATAGGCACACACACACACACTGACTAATACAAAAATAGAACTATCTATATATCCTTTGGTCGATCACCTGAGAGTAAGGGACTGCGCATGCGTTACACTGTTCCCTCTCATTCTCAGTGTGTGGCATATTCTCCATTGAAGCTTGTTGGTCCTCAGACCCGGCCGAAAGTTGTGCACTGAAACCGGTTGTGGAAGTATAGTGTTAGCAATCCACCTCAGTGGTACCCAAGAGGACCACGCAGAACTGGAAAAGTTGGCCCCAGTAGGTTTGGATTTGACCTTGTGTAATGAAGACATCATTTGAAGCTTCGGGAAATTCACATGTAATTGGAAAAATACATTTTTTTTGCATATAATTGATGTAATTTTTTTGGTGCATCGATATCAGTCTGTCCTTGAATTAAAGTCCTTGCTGCTATTCTACCGTCGTTACAGTACTCAGGTATCGATAGTAAAAGGTGCATAGGTATCAGCGCAGTCTTAAGGCGTGTGCCAGCAGGACAAGATAGAGGGGGTGTGGGAACACAGCTGTTCATTGTTAGTCATTCAGGCTCTCATTTCAGGTGCTTGATATCACAAATCAAGATCAGAAGGAGCGCCACTTATTAGTTTCATCTCCTTGTCCATTGGGCCTCTCCTTTTCGTTTAGTTCTCTGTGCCATTTGTTGTGATCTCTTGTTCGTACATAATTGTTATTACAATGCATGTAGCATGACCTAATCTGGTCTTGTGTATAGCCAGTCTGGATCGGATTATATTTAGGTGTGTGATCTGGATTGTACAAGGATTAAATATTACCCAGCTGATGAGTTATTTTCAAAGTCAGTTGGATTTGCATTTTTGCCCTGGCCATTACATGCACAGTTTGAAATTTTTTGGCACGTACTGAGTGCAGTTATCAAACAATATATATAAAAAAAAAACACATACTCTTATAGTACTTAGTGAAAGACGCAGCAGTCATCAAATATACAAAGCCCCATCTGATTCTCTCATCAATATACTCTCTGGATCATCTGGGACCAGAACCTGAATAAAAGTGATGATAGCATTTATTTCATAAGACAAAAAAAAAAGCAGTTATAAGTGGCCAATGTGTTTGATGAATGATGTATCAGCTGCACAGTAACAAGCAGGTAATTTATCTACTTCAATTGGTACAGTTTCCAAAATAATTGCCTCAATTTTGAATAACTATCGACCTCATATTTTCAACACATCATCCTGCACCATTTTAAAACAGTAACAATTATTTTGTCTTTTGTCTTCCCCCTATGTAATATACAAAGGGTCAGCTTATGTATGCAACATTGTCCAGCAAATTGCCCTTATGGCGTTATAATTTATTTACATGACTGTTGCACAGATCTGTATCTTCACAAGCATACAATGCTTTCAAATCTCATACACTTGTTCCCATACCACATTTCTCTATGGTATTTCTCTGTCATGAGTACAAAGTTCACCAACCCTCCGATTAGGATTGCACGATGAGTAGTGCGTCAAATATGGTATGTTTATAGAGGAGTGATTGTGACTTGAATGTTATCTGTTACGAAGTTATAATTGTCCATAGTAAGTGATCATTTTCCTTCTTGATACCAATGATGGAGGCACATGCCACTCATACATTGTAAATAGTTTACATCCTTGGCGCAATCGAACAGGAAAGCGTGCACCAAATTTGCACAGCAATATCCCCGTAAGTAGGTACGTGGATATTTTTTTCAAATGGATATTTTTGCAACAATTCGCATGGTTCTAAAAAGAGTAAAAAATGTGCATTCCAACGGTAAATTAATTATCATATCATCTTTTTTCATTCGGTCAATACGGCAGCATAAAGCGGTACTTTTGAATGTATGGAATTGGAATGACCGCGCTAAAAAAAACTGTGCCGGTTTAACTTATATTCGCTACACTGATCGTAATAAACATGCTACTGCAGCCAAATATATAAAGAGTAACTGCCACACATACCTGCATATAAAAATAGTTTTTAGAAGCTACTAAGCAGATATTATGCATAAAATCATGCCAAATATGCAGGCTGCTCATGGTAGCAATATACAAATATATAGCCAAGTGTGCATATATCATGTTCTCGGAAGCACAATTTTACCATTGAATGAAAAAGGCATTTCACATGTCGGGAAAATCAGCAAAAATCATATCTCTAGTAATATAGTCAATAAGCAGCTGTAATATGCATATTTTTTCATCTTCCCCTTCTTCCTCGATGTCTTCCTGTGTCCAGTAACAGATGGTGGCTTTTGGAACTTTGCAAGTACTTTTCACCGAATTAGTCATTCTCTGCAACTCATCCTTCCTTTTAGCACAATTCTTACAATCAGTTCTTACATGAAGTGGAATAGGTAAAGGTGGATTGCACATTACATTTACCTCTGTATTCAAAACTGGTAAAGGAACAGCTACATCCTCAGCTGTGTCAATAGACCCAACTACCAGTACCATAGCTATCCTACTACCATGGAGAGGAATAGGTACCCCACTACCAGTACCATAGGTATCCCACTACCAGAGGAATAGGTACCCCACTACCAGTCCAATAGCTATCCCACTACCAGAGGAATAGGTACCCCACTACCAAAGCCATAGGTATCCCACTACCAGAGCAATAGGTACCCCACTACCAGTACCATAGCTATCCCACTACCAGAGGAATAGGTACCCCACTACCAGTGCAGTAGCTATCCCACTACCAAAGTAATAGGTACCCCACTACATGTGCTGTAGTTACCCCACTACAAGACCAATAGGTACCCCACTACCAGTACCATAGATATCCTACTACCAGAGGAATAGGTACCCCACTACCAGTGCAATAGCTATCCTACGACCAAAGATATAGGTACACCACTACCAGAGCCATAGCTATCCCACTACCAGAGCAATGGGTACTCCACTACAAGTACCATAGCTATCCCACTACCAGAGGAATAGGTACCCCACTACCAGTGCAGTAGCTGTACTCCACTACAAGTACCATAGCTATCCTACTACCAGTGGAATAGGTACCCCACTACCAGTGCAATAGCTATCCCACTACCAGAGCAATAGGTATCCCACTACCACTACCATGGTTACCAGAGGAATAGGTACCCCTCTACACTATAAACTGCTAATTGAGAAACACCTCTACTTCAACCCAACATCGTGTAAGATTTTGACAATACATTAATAATATGATGTATTTCCCACCGCAACGCATCAGGTGTAGTGGTGACACTGCTTCCAGCAGAGTGCTCAAGAATTGATGCAATGATACTTCTTGTATTTTCTAAACGTTGAGATGCTATATTGGTGTGGATGTAAAACACTAGCCCCTTTTGTATCATGGGTGCTTGCAGTTCATTACGTTCATTAATGTCATTTTTAAAACTCTTCAAATCACCAACAGTCTTCATTATCCATGCAACTACACACAGAACTGTTGAATAAAAATATAGAGTTTAATAAACATAGTATTAAAACATGAATATAAACTAACATTGCATGTTGCCATGACAAATTTTGATTAAATTGGTTTGATTGATAAGAGCACTGCGCTAAATCAGAATCTCGTGATATGTAAGGTGCTGTTACTACATAAGCAGCAGAGTCTGAAAATTATCTAGCTAAAGAACCCACGGCAACGAAAAGGTGCGTTTTAAATAGAACACCTCGTTAACACTCTCTACCTACGTAAAAACAGGTCAGATACATATATTAGTAACATTAGGGCATAGATAGAAGACCTGTACGGTATTCAATCTATGGACCTTACGGTATTCAATCTATGATTAGGGCAAATAGTTATGACGTCCCACTGTCATAAAAGCTATTAGCTTTCACGATAATCGCGTACTTTAAACCATATGAAGCCGTTCGTGGAGGCTTCGAGACAACACCCTGCGCATTGTCTGATTGCCCTCATATTTAAATGAGTAATGCATCTAGGTGTCCTTAATGCCTTCATATGTATTTCATGCAACCCATTCAATGCGCTACAAAATTCTATAACAATCAAACCATACCCTTTTTTGACACGCCCACAGCTTACTACTGCGAATCGTTTCACCGTATACAACGAATAGCAAATGCTAAAAGAAGCCATTGGCTAACTTTATAGAATATAGCAAGCACAACAAAACTCAAAACCAGCGCAAAAAAACGATCGCCTCAAATCAATCCTCTCGGCAGTCAAAAATTACGTTACAATTTTTGGGAGACAATTTTTTACGGTAGTTACGTGATTTATCCAAGTACCTACCGTAAAGCATAACAGATAACATCGAAGACAACAATCTGGAGAATGAAATAGCTACAGGACGTCTTAATACATGCAAATACAAAATTTGATGAGATTACGACACGACACTTGTAACTGGAGGTACGTTTAATTCTAACCAGACGGGTTGGCAAACTTTGAATTCACGCAGCTAAAATATCTGGAGCACCAAAATCGATTTACTTAGAGAAAGGGGGACTCTGAAAGGAAAGAGTTGTATGGTAGTGAAGATTTTATATTCAAATTTATACTGATGAAATTATAACCCCAGATTTTGCTGGACACTATCCATATCAGGGGTATATCCAGGATTTCAGTGAGGGGGCTGCTAGGATCAGGCCTGATACAAAAACTTGGGGGGAGGAGGAAAGTCACTTTCAGGCCTGATAGCCTGATACCCAGTACGAGAAGTGGGACGAGCCCTTTGTTATGGTACACTGTATTTAGCAAATACGTTATTGTTAATAATTAGGGGTTGCAATTTTGGTTTTCAATTGTATTCATCCTTGTGACTGAGAGGGGTGCCCGCGCCTCCTGAGGGGCCCAATACGCCCCCTGCATATCTTTCTGCATTAGAGTTCAAAATTGGGTTGTAAGTAGAGGAGAGATATAGTTGCGCGAAATAATTATACATTTTCCCGGTCATTTCGTACCAGTGATTTAAGCATCCACCTCCCATACATTGAATGAGATGCTACATCATTGAATGGGAAACCATGATGGCATATTGCATAGCTATATCTCTATAATGGGTAAAGTACACAATTAACCAATCAGAACAAATCAATAGCGACACGATTCCGTAACGGGTAACGTAAGAATCAATTAACATAGCAAAATGACTTCTCTACCTATGTACCAATTTTGAAGCAATTTGGACACTCTGCAGAAAGATATTCCTGTGGGTTAATGTCCTTGTACGCTATGTAGGAGAAGACATAAAATGTACAACTTTTTAAATAATATGAAGTTATTTAACAGGATATTTTAATGTCATCATTACTCCATGGGCTGTTGCTATACTGAACATAAATTAAGGGTTAAATACATGTAGGCCAAAGCGCACACATAGCTGCATAGTCAGTGACTAGAGCCAGGTGACTTACTTGTTTGACGTAGTCATTGGTAGGAAGCATGTCACAGGCTGACACTTGAATTGTATTCACGTCATCACCACACCCCTTAGCAGCAATAAGTGCAATGGTGCTGGTGTTTTCCTGAGTCTAAGAGTTGGAGGCAAACAGTGAGGGGGCACATGAACATTAGAGCTAGCACTACTTAAAAATATATGATTGTTGCAGCAGTGAGGTTGCATGTAAGATGGCAGTGAAGGTATGATTATACAGAGACTTCAAACGATGAACCACTATGTATCATAATAATGGTATTTATTATTCCACCGTTTCAACATTTTAATAACAGATTACAATATGCATTTTATTTAAAAGCTTTAAATTTTTTTTCTAGAATGTATAACACATACACAACCATTAGGGAAAACAAACAAGACATTAATCATTTCTGTCTGCTGAGCAGGAGAGATCGATGGCAGAGTCTTATGGGGAACATGAGCCTCGATGGTATGACAATCTAGAGCCACGGAGACACATGATTGCAGAACGTAGCAATGAAAAGCTCAATTTGGCACAAAGCCAAAAAAGGGTTAGGCTGTATGGCTGATTGTGCTTTTCTGCAATAAGTGGTGCAAGCCTCTTATAGAAGGTTTTGGCAGCAGGGCCTAATCCACCAGAAGTAGAAAACACCAGTGGTGTGAAACATCCAAGTTCTACTTCATGAACTCTGGCTTCATAGGCTCGTTTCTTGTCCATTTCTAAACGACAATAGCATTGGGTCAATGATTCTTTCGCATAAGACTTGGCAAAAGGATTGAACACTTTGACATCAAGATAGCTCTTCTGTCCATTACGACATCAAAAATTCTCTGCAACAATGTCTACACGAGCATCATCCGCATCATTTGCTGTCTTGTACTTGAGAAACTCACCAGATAAAGGCTGTAGACCAGGCTCGGTTCCAACACTGTGGCCAACTTCAGTAAGCAATGTTGCAGTGATGTCCCGTAACTCATTGTGCCGAATAGATGGATAACCACCACAGGAACAGTTTAAGGCATGTTCAATAGAAAATGTCTTGCCACAAACACAGGTCGAAGGAAGCAGGTTAGGCTGCCAACCATAGCGCAAACAAAGAGCATCTCTAAATGCTCCCTTATGTAAGGCAAAGCCATGTTCTTGGATTGGTAGCGTAGAAAGCCATGTGGAGGCACCAGTTTCACTGGCAACTTCCATTGATCGCTGAAGAGAAGCTGGTAACTTATTGAACAGCTTGTTACAAAGGAATTATATATGTTTTCCCCATCCAACTGCCCCTCATGCCCCAACCTTAGCAGTTGTTGCCAAGCTAAATGAACTACAACTGAACTGCTCTTTTGGAGATGATGCAATTTATTGTAAAATCACCATGGAAATAAATGAAATGGTGATGTCTGCTACTGCAAATCGTACATTTTATGAATTGGTCAGCAACACACTGTATCCGATAAGTGCAAGAGCTGTTAGTAGATGTGGAGATTATTCTGAGACAAGTACATCATATTGGACATGTAAGGCAGTTAAAGGTATATTGCATGGTCTGACCAGCTCTATGTGGTCATCTGTCTATTGCCACCATTAGTTCATTGTATTCTGGAATGCAATTTTATGTTGTTTAAAATGCATATCTACTACCCTTGATCTAATATATTTTTTAAAGATGTAAAACATTAGTATGCATAGTAATACTTAGTTAACTATAGTATATTGCTTTTACATATAACTATATCATATATCCATTGATGGTTGAACTTGTTGACAGCTACCAGTGACGGATCCAGGATTTGGGAGGGGGGAGGTGCACAATGGAAGGTGTGGCTATAGGTGGGGCAGAGTACTGACCGGCGCCACCTCGGAGAGGGTGCCCCCCTCCCGGATAGCTACACTGCAAGAAAAGTATGGTTATCCTAAGTTATCTAGGCTTGAGAAACTTGGGATAAACTCACAAAAGTTACCCTAAATCTACTGCACAACTACAGTTATCTGATCTATGAATGTAATTTTGTGGTAGTTGTGCAGAGTTATGGGTAACTTTTGTGAGTTTATCCCAAGTTTCTCCAGCCCAGATAACTTAGGATAACCATACTTTTCTTGCTGTGCTAGGGGGTATGGGGGAGCGCTGTAAGGTCCCCCATTGGGGTCTGGGGCTCCGCCCCAGAAGCTCGGCATAAAAAATCCTATAGCATTTATAACGATGAGGTTTAATTAAATGTCCACAACATTAAGATACATATGCACTCCGGTGCATGTGAAGTCTTTTGCAGAGCCGACCTGGTCTGCCTGGTCTTCGATTACTATAGAGCAGCTAGCATTTGTTGCTCTTAGATGTAATACACGTGGCCTGCAGATGTAATACACGTGGCCTGCGCTGTTAATTGAATTGTTCAATGTAAGGCACGGGTCCGTTGTGCCCCCCCCCCCCCCCCCCGGATCCGCTACTGTACTGACTACCTTAGTCATCTCCACTAAATGCATAAACATTTCTTTGTGTAGTAATTAATTTAGTCACTGTATAATTGGATCGTTTATGAAGTACTGCACTATCTCAGTCACAAAATGCATTCAATCATTTTGTCGGGCTGATCAGTTTATGCAGATTGCTTTGTAATGCAGCCACTATACAATTTTCTTTATTCTGACGAACTGCATGTGTTAAACACGTTTCACTTTATTTCAGTACCAAAGGCTCCACCCACATCCATCATCAAGGTCCTTCAATTACTACTCAATGGATCAGCAAGTGTACTAGATATTTCCTGGATTCATGTTGTTAGTCTTAATACAGTTCTATCAGATTGGTCGTTGCTAGTAAAGATTGACTTGCCATATAGGGAGGCAATGTATCACAATATACCAGTCCAAGGCTCCTGCATTGGTTTGAGCTGCACATATAGCCAATATGTGAAAACAACAGGAAGTTACTACACTGTGACTATTTCATCAGCCAATGATGGAGGAGAGGGACCAGAAAGTGGTCCAGTTCAAGTTACTTATCTGTGCTACCACTATACTTCCACAACCGGTTTCCGTGCACAACTTTCGGCCGGGTCTGAGGACCGACGGGCTTCAATGGAGAATACGTTACTCACTGAGAATGAGAGGGAACAGTGTAACGCATGCGCAGTCCCTTACTCTCAGATGATCGACCAAAGGATATATAGATAGCTCTATTTTTGTATTAGTCAGTGTGTGTGTGTGCCTATTTACTGCTATTAGTGCTAGCTGCAACACCTCTTACAACAGTAGCTAAACATAACGCCTAAAACTCCATCATTAACTGCAAATGATGTGTGAGTGCAAGTCATTATAATATCTGCATGAATTTCCGATTTTTTTAAATTGAAGAACATTCTGTGATGTTTTCTACTGGATTATCAGATTCATTTTTATTCTGGTAATGATCCAGAGAGTTTATTGATGAGCAAATCAGATTGGGGTTTGTATATTTGATGACTGCTGCTTCTTTGATGCTATGAGGGTTTGTGTTTTGATGGTGCTTTTTTTGAACCATATACTTGTATAGTATGCACTGTAATCAATTACTGATTCCATAAATTCAAAGCTTGCATGTAATGGCCAGGGTGGAAATGCATTCCTTCCAGCAGATATGCATGTGCCCCAACCAGCTAATGTGTGCCCAGTACAGCTGAAATGACTGCATACTATCCTCCTTTCACACATACACACACATACTTACAAACACACACACACACACACACACACACACACACACACACACACACACACACACACACACACACACACCATCCTCCTTGGCACAACTTAATTGGACATATGGCAATATAATTAAATAATCAATTCTTTGCAATAATGAACATTGGATAACAAAGACCTTGGTGGCATTGATAAGGTTCTCAAACCCAATTGCCTTCACCTTTATAAGCTCTAAAGCTGAAAAGATAAAAGTTACATTCAAGCTGCATGGTGGAACACTACAATCACATAAAACTGTGAGCATATCGCTGCATTATATCATTGACAACTGTAAGCATATCACTATGTTACTTATACATTAATGTACAACTGTAAGCATATCACTATGTTACTTAAACATTAATGTGCAACACTGTAATTATAAGCACATCACTTAACTTGTTACTTATACATTAATGTGCAACTGTAAGCATATCACTATGTACTTAAACGTTAATGTACAACTGTAAGCATATCACTGTTACTTATATATTAATGTAGCCTCGTCCCCAGGCCCTATTTTTATATTAAAGTTAGCGGGGACAAAAAATAGGGCCTGGTATCCATTGTCAAGGTCTTGGTGCGCATGCGCTAGCCATTCTCCAGAATCTGGAGATTCGTGCACTGTTGTAGTTTGGTTTGTAATCCTTTCCGTATACCTAGTCTAATCGAGTGATGGCGTATTCAGCCGAGTTCTGTGAAGCGGTAGCTTATTCTCTACGGTGTGTTCACCAGGAAAGCCTAGTACTCAAGGCCAAGCAGGAGGAAGCACTTTTCCATCTGTACAATTGTCGGGATGTGTTCGCTTGGTTTCCTACTGGGTACGGGAAGGGTCATTCCTCCTCTTATGAGCAAGAGTTGTGACTCACGTCTTCCAATTTTGCTCTAACTTCTCATATATGTTGGTCTTGATATGAAAATGACTTGTAGCATTTATTGGGTTAATAACGTTAATGGTTTACGAAATATACGCCACTGAATAATTAATTTTTCGTAAACGTTGCAACTTGGCACACTCATATCTTGGCTGCTATGCAATTGACAGCAGGGTTTTTGGCATCGAATTGAAGGCCATGATGAGTAGAACTGATCTATGGCGATTATTTTGGGGAGTGGGTAAAGGGTTAAATTTCTAGCTTCATCAAAGTACCTTTTTAAAATATAGAGGTGTCTACCACGTGAAATACAAGTTTTTTATTTTACACAACTGAAGGGACTATCAATGTCTATACGCTTCAGAAAAAAAAAGTTTGTATATTGATTACCTCTGAGAACCACACGAGATTTTACCAGAGGGCGCCATTTTTGTCTCATCAAAATTCACTTTTGTTTACATACGTTGCAAGTGGTGTTATGTAATCGTCTTACCACAGCTACCCACGTGTGGTTTTATCAAATAGCATGAATCAGCAGTTTGTTTCCTTATTTGGGGCGTGGATTAGATCGATGGCCTAAATATAATGCTGTGAAGGAGCGATGGGTCCATACTTGTGTTCTTATTCTTCTCCGAGTCTGGGATGAAAGCGGCGAGTCGGGAAGCTGCACTATTCCACGACGTGCCGTATGTGGAAGCATTGGGAGTACATCAGGAGCGACCCTCTACCGATCTGCCGCGACCCTCTACCGTCTGCCGCGACCCTCTACCGATCTGCCGCGACCCTCTACCGATATACTGCCAGTGCACGTCGCTCCTGATCATGATGTACTTCCACATACGGCACGTCGTGGAATAGTGCAGCTTCCCGACTCGCCGCTTTCATCCCAGACTCGGAGAAGAATAAGAACACATGTATGGACCCAGCGCTCCTTCACAGCACTATATTCAGGCCCTCGATCTAATCCACGCCCCAAATAAGGAAACACAAACTGCTGATTCATGCTATTTGATAAAACCACACGTGGGTAGCTGTGGTAAGACGATTACATAACACCACTTGCAACGTATGTAAACAAAAGTGAATTTTGATGAGACAAAAATGGCGCCCTCTGGTAAAATCTCGTGTGGTTCTCAGAGGTAATCAATATACAAACTTTTTTTTTCTGAAGCGTATAGACATTGATAGTCCCTTCAGTTGTGTAAAATAAAAAACTTGTATTTCACGTGGTAGACACCTCTATATTTTAAAAAGGTACTTTGATGAAGCTAGAAATTTAACCCTTTACCCACTCCCCAAAATAATCGCCATAGATCAGTTCTACTCATCATGGCCTTCAATTCGATGCCAAAAACCCTGCTGTCAATTGCATAGCAGCCAAGATATGAGTGTGCCAAGGTGCAACATTTACGAAAAAATTAATTATTCAGTGGCGTATATTTCGTAAACCATTAACGTTATTAACACAATAAATGGTACAAGTCATTTTCATATCAAGACCAACATGTATGAGAAGTTAGAGCAAAATTGGAAGACGTGAGTCACAACTCTTGCTCATAAGAGGAGGAATGACCCGGAAGTCAATTTGCTACCAGCTGTTACCGTTCATGTTCGACTTCAAACTAAAGCGCACCACTGCTCCACAAGATCAACGTAGTTCAGTCCTAGTGATTTCTCCACTAGTTTCCCTGATGGTCGACCAAGTTTCTGGTCTACAGAAGAGAGGTGTTAATGCTGCAATACTCTCTGGAAACAAGGGTAAGTATTCCTATGTTTAAAAATAAAATTTCGATGCCAATGTGTCATGAGGTTTTCTTCTTATTTGTGCAGATGTGGACAAGGAACTAATTGCCAGTGAGAGGCAAGTGTCTCTTGGTCATTTTCAGCTCCTGTACAGTGCTCCTGAGGCCATTCTTGGTACAGACACCTTGTGGAGACAACTTCTTGTCTGTCCTCCTCTGTCAGTTAGCATTGTGGCAGTAGCTGTTGATGAAGCACACTGTGTCTTCAAGTGGTAAGTAGCTTGAGTAAATATAAAAAACAACTCAATGTTTCCACCATGTAGGAGCAAAGACTTTCGCCCTTCGTTTGGTGCACTGAAAGACCTAAGGGCTTTTATGCCACCTGGTGTTCCAATGCTTGCAACTACTGCTACAGTAACTGTGAGAATGAGGGAGTACATCATTGAAAAGCTAGACATGGGAGGTTGTTTCATTGTGTATGAGTCTCCTAACAAGCCAAACATCTGCTACGAGGTGACTCTAAAGAAAACCATTGAGGAGGACTTTGAATGTATCATCAGGGATGTAGCTGCAAATAAGGTCAAAGCCCAGAGGGTTGTAGTGTACTGCCAATCTCTGGATATGTGTGCATCTCTGTATGCTCACTTTCTCCATGTTCTACAAGACGCTAGCTACTATCCTTCAGATGCTGAACACATCAGTGACAACCGCCTATTTGCCATGTTCCACTCTTGTACTGATGAACACAACAAGAGGGTGGTTATGTCCAGTCTAAGAGAGAGTGATAGTGTCTTACGAGTAGTGTTTGCAACAATGGCACTTGGTATGGGGGTTGACTTCAAGAGCTTAGGCTACATTATCCAATATGGTGCTCCTCGTTCTCTTGAGGACTACGTCCAGGAGAGTGGCAGAGCTGGCAGAGATCACCAACAGTCTGTGTCCTGGAAACCATGTGAAGCTCCTGTGTATGCAAACCAGAGTGTCCATCGTTACAAGGAATTGAAGGACGTCAGAGACTATCTTGAGAATACTGAGCATTGTCGCAGGTTTATGTTGCTGAAGTACTTTGACCCAGCTGTGGCCATGACATTGGGATCCTGTGACAGTACACTTTGCTGTGATTATTGCCGGTCCAAACTTCAGTGAAGATCCATATCCTCTCTTACACAATCACTCCTATACACTTCCCATCCAAAACTTTTATTGTTGCACTGCAAACCCGCACTCCCTTCTTACACTGCACATACACAATTCACCTCATACACAACTGTTACTCCCACATCAGCGTTGGGTTTGAAACACGTGAGTGCATATATTGTATGTTGTGCATATATAGTAGGTATGTATATGGCCATTAGTAGTCCATCTCATTGATCTCATCCACTACTATTGCACTATCTTCCTCATCCTCATCATCATCATCACTACCTGCAGAGTTATTTGATTGTGTATCACTGATTTTGCTGTGCTGCTTTCCTTTCTTCTGTATCCAGATGATCATTTTATCCATATCAAATCTATTTAGGGGATTTGATGAAAAGTTGGGGAACTTTGAGTGGTATCTCTCATCAATCACCTCCAGTATTTTGGCCTGCAGTACAACTTCAGCAACAATCTGTACATCTTTCACATCTGACCTCCTGCTGTGAGCAGTTGCTTCTGGATGGATGCCTGTCTGTCTCTCAAAACCAAGAGCAAGCCTCTCAAGGGAGGACACTGCTCTTGCAGCACGAGTACTAGCAAACTCGGTAAAGTTAGCTCCCATGTTCCCTATTATTTCTTTGTACAGCTTGTTTACATGTTCATTGTGGAGATCACAAGGAATGTTTCGACCTTTGCCACCATGTGTATTCACAAACCTTCCCCAGGTCAGCTGGTGCACAAGGTTCGGCTGGAGAGTAACAAGTTGGAATTGTAGTCTTAGAGCCTCAAGTGCATATTTCGTCTTCCTTTCTGCATGGAAGTGAAGCATACACAACTTCCAACACCTGATGACACGTTCCTTGCAAGCGTCGGTGAAGAGATGGACTATTGCTGCAAAGTGGCAGAGGACCTGTGCATAGCTGTGTACTCGATCACCAGTGTCTGGTACACTCTCATTGAGAAAAGCCTCTGGAATCACTGTAAACCTTCTAGCCACCTTCATGGTCAGGTCATTCAACAAAGACATGTTTACGATTATATCCTTTATGTCCCCTTCAGGTCCTCCTATGTTGAGCTCTCTACATGCAGCTGCCACTATGTGTCCCTTGAACACAGTCAGTAACGCATCCTGGCATGCATGCATGTCATCCTTTGGCTTGTTTGCTTTTGGTAACCGTCCAAGTCTTGTAAAGAGTTGGTTTAGCGACCCATGGTCGCTTGGACTGATCTTCACAAGCTTTTGCCAAATCAACTGCAGAAAATCAAAGGTACATGTACATGTAATATACTAATAGTCAATCATGTGTATGTAATGTACTACATGTACTTACGATCATGAAGTTCATGACACAGTGCCAGTCCTCTACACATGGCTCCAGCTGCTCAAGTCGACCCTCTCGTGTGTTGGAGCACATCACATGACGCTTGGCACCCTGTTCTCGTTCACAAGTGACATGGTCGCCCCCTGTAAGAGCTACATGGCTGTACGATGCTCCAAAGTATGAGGCCATCTCTCTCATTATGTGCACCATGTCACTGCTCTTGGTCTCATTCTTGTGCAGCACATCCAACACAAGGACATCAGACTTGTCTGCCATCTTGTCACTGTAGGTGTGTGGAATGTGAGGGACAACAAACTTCTTCAGCTGACGCAGGTCCTTCACGTAATCGCACAGTATTCTAGCAACAAGCACCTCCATGTCACTCAGAATAACCTTCATATCCTCTCGAGATGGCAGAAAGCAGTCTAAATGATGTGACATGAGGCTAGGTGGTGAGAACTCAGGCAGAGGAGCCGGAGGTGAGATGCGGGCCTTTATTGCAAGTAGGCTGAACATGTGTCTAAGTTCCCCGTGATGGTCACTCCTGATGTCGCGTACATTGCACTGCTTATCCACATTGTCTCCTACAAACTTCACAAAAGCCCCTTCTCTTAGCCATTCATCCATCACTTTAGTGTGTTGTTTGCTAATTTCATTTACTCGCTTGAGAATGGCACTGTAGGAGAGAGTAACATTCATGTGATTCAGCTGTGTCCAAGTCTGTAAAAAGAAGTATGCTGTTATTTTTATGTTTCCTTTCCATGCCATACACAAACACATACACTTGCACACACCTTCTTGTGAATGTTACTTGAAAAGAGAACACTGGATACATAGGACTGCACCCCACACATAACTCTGTTGCACTCCTTCAAGAGTATGGCCACTGCTGTGCACAAGCCTGGGTACTGTGCTTCCCCTTTCTTGTGCTTGTTCCTGCTGGCTGAGTGTTGTGTCACTACACAGTTATTCATAATGCTGAATAGAGTTGGCGCCTTGCTGCTAATTTCTGAAATAGCTTGAGTCCATGTGAATTTCTCAGCCTGCTCGAGGGACATATGGCGGAACAGTGATACTGGCTGTGCGTTCTTTTTGCACAACAAGGAGCACTCATCATTCACCATTCGGGATACTTTGGACACAGCCTCCTGTCTGAGATGTGGATTGGCAAAAAAAGCTCTGCAAATAGACTTCATGTTGCCACCAGCCAATGCCTTGACAATCTTTAGATATTGAGGACTCACAACTGTGATCACATCAGCACCATTTCGAGGTGAGTACACAGAAATCTGTATACATTGTGCTCAATAAGTATTGAGAACATTATAGTTTATAAAATATTCACATTAACTGATGTAGGAGCAGCCATAGCATCTTCAGTTGTGTTATCACATGGTTCCAACACTATTAAGCTTGCTTCTGTAACTATGATGCATGTAAATTTGGTTGATGAATTTATGTATACAGCTTACCTTCAGCAGAATTCTGAGATACATTTGGGGCACCAATCACATGTAGCTCTTGGTCTCCTGGGCCATCTGTAGTACCTGGTACCTGATCATTGATACTGTCACTCAGTGGCTCAGTGCAATTATCAGTCTGCGCTGTGTAAGCATAAATAAATCAAGTGTGGTACATTATATTTTTTATTTCCCTTACAGATATGGCAATCAAGATAAGTAAGTCTTCTTCCAGTGCGCTCAGGAGTCAGACGCTTGGCCACAGGTCTACACTGGCTAGTGTGAGGAGATGCCTCAGGGCCACTGGTGTCCTTGGTTCTTTTTCGTGTGATCTGCCCTTGTGAACCCATGGTATCACCAGTGCCAGAGCCAGAGGGTGAGGCTTTATTCTTCTCATAACTAGCCTTGGCTGTTCTTATAAATGACTCTGCTGACAAAAGTTTCCTATTGCAGATCCCGCAGATGAACTTAGTCAAACCATCATCTGGAGCCACTGGGACATCAGCAACCTTGCTGAGCCTTTCTGCAAGACCTGAATTCAAAGATTTTGTAGAAAAGAGTGCTACACAGTGTGTGGGGGGAACAACACTGCCACAAATCCTGCAAGACTTTGACTCTTTCCTTGTCTCCATTTCTTAGCATTGATTTTGTTATATTTCGAAATGGAGCGCTATATACGCAAATCCACGGGCGACGAACATACGACGGTCTGAGACGAGGTAACGCTTACGCGGAGAACCGAATTATTTTACGGAAAGGATTACAAACCAAATTACAACAGTGCACGAATCTCCAGATTCTGGAGAATGGCTAGCGCATGCGCACCAAGACCTTGACAATGGATACCAGGCCCTATTTTTTGTCCCCGCTAACTTTAATATAAAAATAGGGCCTGGGGACGAGGCTAATATTAATGGTGCTAGTTCCGTACGGGGTATACCCCGTATATACGGGGTATACCCCGTTAACTTTGAAACGGTTTGTTTGGATTTAGGACATTGCCAATAATCTATCATTGCTACAAACATATAAAGAGATGGTTAAGTAACAAGGGTACACAATACCACAGTATAAATACTTTTCTACGATGTGTAGTATTGACGAACATTATCAGTAATAAATTTTATTCATTTCTTTTGCGGCATTACATGAAACCACCGATATCAAAACTATACTAGCTTTCATATGTAACTTCACAAACACGAGCGTTTATTACACATCAGACCTTGCCTACATGAATTAACACTATATAGCAACAAGCGCGTTCACACGAAGCTATAGGTAACATGTTGCATCTGAACATGCATGCAGCCCAGTCTATTTTGTACTCTGGCATTTTCATGAATTGAACATTATTTACACGTGTTATAATGTGCCTACATGCATGCCAGCACAGTGATGCAGTGCGAGTTAGTTTGACTTTAGTAGTTGTGATTCAATGTGCATTGAAATGCATTGCTAGTGACTTTTTCCAGTCTTCGGTACCCCTGTGCCACACAAAAAATACAACCTCTGTGCATCCGTATTGATACCAATAGAGCAGGACTTGCAAACCATGTAAGCATCTCCAAGACATCCAGGAACCCTACACTGCCCATGAGCACCAGATTTGAGTGAAGTTGCTGGAACTATCTCATGTCGTACTTGTGTATTAACTGCATACCTTTCATCACCAGGCATATCCTGTGGTTACAACATCATTGTCTCCACTTCACCGCAACTTGATGGCAGAAAGTGACAGAGCTCAGCAGCCAGAGAATTTACAAAATCTTTGTGTATTACATTCATTTTTGTAACACTCTTGAATGCTAGGTATGAATTGACCTCCATGATTCCAAGGATTGTCTGAAACACTCGCATTATCCAATCATGTGTTCGTTCTAACTCCAAAGCCAAACCTCCCTGCCGGTAGTGATTGTGTATATCAACAGCACCACAATGATTCAGGTAATCAGCTATCATAGCACTTTGCCTAATTATTCTTGTTGTATTCTCACAGGTTCCATCAGGTTTTACAAGGATACGGGGTCGTTCAATCGGAATTGTAGGAATGGATGACCCTGCTGTTCCTATAAAACATTTCACCGGTGCGTCAGGTTTTGAAGGTCCTGGTTCAGCCCAAGCCATTGCAATCAATCGCACTTTTGTACCATCCATATCAAATTCTGAATGCAAAGTTTTCCAATCCCCACGTTGTGTAGTCTGGTCAAATGCTCTTGTTTGAAAATGGGTTTTGGGATATTCTCTGTGGGCAGTCTTGACAATACCAGTAAAATATAGACCCCGCTTCATAAGTTCCATGCACATCTGTACTGATGCAAACCAAGAGTCACCAACAACTAAGCGACCAGATGAAAACCATGGTTCAAGCATTCGTAATGTGGTAGCTATGGATGACTTTTTGGTATTCCCAAATTCATCATTGTAGTACTTCTTAGTCTGCATTACAGCACTGTCCTCCACAATTTCTAAGAACAACATAATCTTGGTTTCACCATCGGCCACACACTTAAACTCAAGAATGACACCTTTGGGTTTCCGTATTATTTTAGAAATATGTGGCATACCATCTGGATGCCAAGAATCCAGCCCCAACCATGGACACATCAGTTCATCAAGGCACAGCACCCATCCAGCTGTCATAAAATGTTCCATTGTAGTGTTAAAATGTGATACTAGATATCTTATGCTGTAGAATCGGTCTCCCGTACTTGCTACAGATTGCTTGAAATCATTAAACTTTATATGAGTCCACAATAACCAAAAGCGAGACCTAGTTAGACCAGTTTTACACCCAAAATTCATCGCTGGTATAAAGCCATTGGGGCTTTGTTTCCAGAATGAGTTGATAGTTGGCAGTGTAAATAAAGACATAGCAAGTAATGTGCTTACAAAAGCATACACTTCCCAAAGCTTTACTGTTGCTGCACTGCATCCTAAGCTTTCATTGGTCCACAAAACTATGTTGGAAGCAAGCTGTTCTGTGAAAAAAAGCCTAAAGAAATCAATCGCTTTGAACTCAGTACTAGCATCACGCCTCCCATGAATATGGAAGTATGCTGAACGACGAAGAGGATGAGTACTAGCTCGGGGATCAAAATTATCTAAAGATGTGCAATAACGCCATTGGCGACCATGCGGAGCTAGTAAACTATTGTCCTCCTCACTATTGCATTCTGAGTTATCTTCAATGTCTTGATCTTCGACACTGCTGACATCATTGAACATACCGACAAGATCATTACTGTCATCATCCCGTTCTTCATCAGAAGACACATCATTTGCAGTGCCTCCTCCCACGCGCTGCTTTTTTGCTGGCGGATGTACGTTTGGATTCATTGAAGCACAGATATTCTTGATCTGTCTACAACCATGTGCCAGAATTATTTCTTTATCCCCAACCATCCATTTTACAATACACTTCTTCTTGTCATTCATCCCTTAGACCGTACCAATATAACTTACATCATCTATCTTCCTTAGTTTCAGGGCCTTAAATTGTTCAAAACACTTCAACACTTTGCCCTTCGATGCTATTTTATCACCGATTTTCCCTACATCGTGAGGCACAGGCAAGTAGCTGTGAGACCCTGAACTTTCCGCCATTTTGTTGTTGATCAAAAGTAATAGAGCTAGTGGCTACAATAACTGTCAAAGCCACAAAAGAAGTGAAATTACTAGAAGTGGAGTATGTCAGGGATTTTAAATTACCACCACTGCTGGGTATAACTATAAATAATAATTTTATTATCATTTAATAGTGTAATGTATGTGTGTGAGACCCATATATAAATCTTTGCTCTAACTTGATTTGGCAGGGAGTGGTTAACGTTGAAATGATGACCATACCATGATCTTTAAAAACACACACGTTTAAGGCAGTGCTGTATTTTGATGCAAAAGAATTAAGAGCTGCAATTATGCATAAAAGTACATAACCCTAAGCCTGACACTCGCTGAAAGTAAGGCTAAAATCAGAATAATGGTTTGTACGTTTCATGCCCCTTGTTGTATACCCCGTAATTTCGGGGTATACCCCGGAACGGAAGAGATTAATGTACAACTGTAAGAATATCACTATGTTACTTAAACATTAATGTACAACTGTAAGCATATCACTATGTACACATTCATCTGTAGTGCACCATACAAATGGTTAACATAATGCTAGTGATGCTATTAAAGCCTTCATATGCACAATGACAATCGACACTGATGCTGTTTTAGAAAATGTCAATTCAGGAAATCTGCTGCACAGAACAAAAAGAGGTGATTGGATAACCATCAAGCTTCTCGTCAGAAACAAAGTTGTTCATCTCAACAGTTCCCTAACACTTCTAATAGTGCTCTGGGAGAAGATGGTGAGATAGCTCATCTCTACCCTAACCCATAGAGCATCAGAAGTGTGTCCAATAATACAAAACATGACAAACATTATTCACGTGCACACTTTAACTTCTTACAACTGCTAAAAAGAGCTACCACTATCTAACAAATGAATTTAGTAAAGTCATTGTCTCCACTGTAAGCATTTTGCAAACTCAAATCCATGCCATCAGCCATCAGTGATCCTAAAGTGGGTACAAAATAGGGAAGAATTAATTGTTAAAGGTACTTAGTACTCAAAGGCACAAACACTCACACATGCACACACACACACAGGCACACATTAGAGCAGTCTTTGTTTTTTTTTTAGCAATGGTGCCCAACGAAGATTGCAATATTTTTTTAAAATTAGCAAATGAACCAGCAGTGAGCAAATGGTGCATGTAGACAAATGCATCTAGCAGCATAGGAATGCCTAGAAACCTGCAAAATGAAGGCCTCAATATTTGAGAGGTAGATCACCTTGTAACCACATTAGCAAGTGTGCATTGGAGTAAGGTAGCCCAAATCAATACTTACAGTACTGGTACTGCTAGGGAGATCTGTTATGTGAACAGTGTCATGAAGGTGGGATATCAGTATGTATTAAAGAATAGCATACACTGCATTGGTTATACACATCACCATAGTTACGGAACATGCACTGGTTTTTAAAATGACATCATGTGCCTGAACAATGAGCCCAGTGTGTAACTCCAAAGCATGTGGTGTGTGTGTGTGTGTGTGTTTGTGTGTGTGTGTGTGTATTTTTTTTGGAGGACTAACTCAACACTGTACATTTCCCCATTTTGTAATTCCTTTTGCCATGGTCATAAAAGCTAGCATAAGAACCAGTCCATACATGGCCCATCCTATGAGGGCTGCTTTAATGTCATGCTCCAGAGTACTATCATGGCCACACACCCTTGGCCCTAACTCACATGCAGGATATTGTCACCATCATATTGTTATGATGACGCCATATTCTTGGAAACTATTATAGCACTGTGAGTATTAATAAACACTTAGAAGATGGGTGTCTTCTGCTAACATTTGTGTTCATGTGTATGCAGATATTTGTTCGGTAATATATATATTTCCTTTAAATAGTTAGCAGACAACAAATCCCAAAATCTCGAGTGTTACGAGGCTACCAACCCTACCTTAGTAAGCTCCACCCTACACCACAACACCACCTACCTCACCTTGCACAATCCCACCCTTTCCTACCAACCACACTCACCCCACCAACCACCCCACCAAAAATAGAATCCCAACTATTCTACTATATACAACCATCCCACCCCATCCCACCTCTCATAAAGAACTCTTACATTCAAATTAAATAACTGGCTTTTATCACCACTGCTAGCCTTCTGCAGTATATCTGGAGTACCAGGTGCTCCCTGAATAGTCATTGCCAATCCATTGCTGCTTGTAAAAGTGCTTCCACTACCTGATGTTTGTTGCTTCCATTGCTGACTAACTTTACTACTTGAGTATTGAAACAATACCACAGGAGTAGTACCATTTACCGTCGCCCCAATATCCATAGCATATCCTCTCTTGCTCTTTGGTCTTATCGTTATTTTGCCATTACCGTTGTTGTATAGCATACTCCACAGCTGTTTGTCTGAATTTGTTACCTTGTTGGCCGTAGTAACAGTACCACCGTTTCCATCGTCTGGTGCTTGTAGTACACATCCAGCTTTAAGCACTGATTCAATGTAGTAATAAGTCTGGATGAGAGAGAAGCGCAATAAGGCAGCATGTTGTTGCATACTAGTGGCAATTTGACTGGAAAATTGAAATAGGCCTCATCACATAACAGGAGTGAATGATACCTGCTGTACATGCAAGGGTATGTATGTAGGGTCCGGAAAACATGATCACCTTGTGACTGCCACAATTCATGCATTGGCAAGTGTGCATTAAATAAAGTAAGCCAAACTAATATTAGTGCTTACCGGGATGCTTGGAGTGAGATCTGTAAATGGAACTGTGTTCTGAAAGTGGATATTTAAAGAAGTGAGCATAATAGCCACAGCAGTTGCATTGCAGATGCATTTCACCATAATATGGAGCATGTAAATGACACAACGAGTTCAGTATGTAACCCCTAAGCTTACAAGCATTTCTGGCTTTGGTGAGTGTTCAACTTGAGTGTTAGATTTCTGTGGAGGACCAATATTGGTTTAATCACAGACACCGTGGTATGATCTAAATTAATTTCATTCTGCAATTTCTTCATGACAATGCTGTCATGTTTTAGGACAGCCATAATGTGTGTGCTATGGTTTAGTTATATATATATGTACATTTGTGGTGGGTGTACGAGAGAGAGAGAGAGAGAGAGAGAGAGAGAGAGAGAGAGAGAGAGAGAGAGAGAGAGAGAGAGAGAGAGAGAGAGAGAGAGAGAGAGAGAGAGAGAGAGAGAGAGAGAGAGAGAGAGAGAGAGAGAGAGAGAGAGAGAGAGAGAGAGAGAGAGAGAGAGAGAGAGAGAGAGAGAGAGAGAGAGAGAGAGAGAGAGAGAGAGAGAGAGAGAGAGAGAGAGAGAGAGAGACAGAGAGGGAGAGGGAGAGAGAAAGAGGGAGAGAGAGAGAGAGAGAGAGAGAGACAGAGAGGGAGAGGGAGAGAGAAAGAGGGAGGGAGAGAGGGAGGGAGGGAGAGAGGGAGGGAGGGAGGGATGGAGGGACAGGATATTGTCACCCTCATATCATCATGTATGACACCATGTTGGTGGAGAAACTACACATGAAAACAAACAAAAAAAATCAAGAGCCTTAAAGCGCACACAGAAAATCTCAAAGCAACACTCAGAGCAAACCCCTACACAGACCCAAGAAAATACATTACAACGAAAACACATCCAAAACCTCACAACAACACATTACAAACAACCTCAAAACAACCCTCCCCTCACTGCCCCCACTCCAAAATCACTATCCCACAACCCAGAACACGAACAATCACTACTGAGAGTATTAATAACTATCACCAACACTTAGTAGATCGGTAATAAATTGTGACAATACAAATAGTCCAAATTCCCTCTAGTTTGGTAATAATGAATTGTTTGCGCTTTTAAAATGAGCATATCAAGAAAACTTATGCCTTCGAAAGCACAGTATCTTTAAAACACAAAATATGATTTTTAGTTAGCAGACTCAAACCCCCAAATCCTGTGTGTTAATATCCCCTTGGTGCACTGTAAGGTATGCAGTCATGTGCCGCGCTTCAACATGTACAGTGGGTGATGGGTCCAGGGCAAAGTGGGGTGGGGGTGGGGGGGTGGGGTGGGGGGGGGACCCCCAGCCAAGTGTGGTTTTATTAATTGTGCACATTGCACATATTATCACAGCCGTTGATGAGTGTGCTACATTTTTCCCTGAGTTGCTGCTACCTTGGTGTGTCTTGTTGCTATGGGATGCATCCTCTGCTATGGCATCCTCTTGGCTGGATCAGCTCTGAGTCTGGAGTGCAGCAAGGTGACCAGTGGCGGATTTGGGGGGGGGGGGGCATGGAGGGTGAATTCCCCCCCCCCCCCCCCCCCCCCCCCCCCCCCCCCCTCTTAATAAAAAAGAGGTGTGAAAGGAATGAAATTCTATATTGTTCTGAAGCTTGATAATGCGGAACTTGCAAAGCTTCTGGGGCAAATGGGGGAGTGCTGTACCCCATAACTGGAGTGGGAGGGGGCCATGCACCCACCCCCTTTCCTACCCTCTGCCCATTGCACCCCTCCCTCCCCCCAACTATAAATCCTGTGTCTGCCCCTGGTGACCCCTTATGTCCCTATACAGTTTGCATTTGTCCTCCAGAAATTGGTACCCTGCAAGCAGATAATGAGTGTGCTGAAATCCTCCTTTATGTTTGGTGGAGCCTTGGTGGGCACCCACTGACTCAGCTGTACTGCATCTGATAGGGGCCAACATGTGAACTTAGTTACTCAGCACGAGGGTAACGCTTCATTCCCATCTGATATGAGGTGCTTTCTCCTGCATAATCTGGACATCCTTGGTGCCCCAATTGGGAATTACCTACACTCTTCCAAGATTTTCATCACATGATGTGCCCGCTTGAGTGTGAATGTGGAGAGAGGTCATGGTCTCACCAAACCTGCTGACATCCTCATTGCTGGCTGCCTAGATGTGACCCATCACTTCACCACTCTGCTCTACCATTTTGAGTGAATTGTGTCGCAGCCCTTGCAGCAGAGGCCCACAAGCTCCGCTCCATTGGACCAAATTTCGGCTGGTCTTGTATTCCAGTGGAGACATCTGGCAATTGGGGCAAGGAGGCCAACGATACTTTCTCTAGGCTGGCATCCCACCTTGCAAATCAGCATTGTGGTAGAGATTTATAACCTGTTGCATATGGCCCTGCATCCTTTAAGCACCAGAACCAGCCTGGTCAGAGAGCTCCTGCACTCATAACTGCTTTAGTTTGTTTCTTAGTGTGCAAAGTTTTTAGGGTGTCATATAAGATGTATTATTGTTATTTTCAGACACTCCCACTTCCATCGGAGTATGTGTGTTAAGTGGTACATGTATCTCTGAAACCTTCCGCTTCACACACACATACTGTAATGGAAGCACCAGGAGTGTCTGCAGAATCAGCTACCCTAGCCACTGAAGGCAGAGCCAAATACGGCTGGTTATGTCATCCCCTGGCAGCCAAGACCTATGGTGCATGGGGAAATGAAGCTATTGAAAGCTTCTCAAAGCTGGCATCAAGTTTTTCTACTGTTACATGCAGGCAGGCCTAAGTTGGCATGTATATCTATGGTTATGCATAGATTTGAAGCAAACAAGAACAAAAATGTTATAAGCATTATGGGTCTACTTCAGATTTGAGGGGAAGCCTGTCCAAGCATATCAAACCAGAGGCAAGTATGGGGCAGGGAAGGGGAGATTTGATGTGCCATGAATGCATAAAGCTCATAATTTGCCTCCTTCTAGAAGAGCTGACATTCAATTTTTTTAATTTTTATAATTACAAATTATAAAATCGCTATTCATTTCATATCGAGGGGCGGTGGTAGTGCTGTTGCGGAGCAAATAAAATCGGAAACTTACGCACAATAAGGATTACGGTCAGTCCAAAAAAACTCCGGTGCATTGGAGCGTGGCCTTGAGGTGTTCTATAGAACTAGTACGCCTCCCCACCCAATGGAGGCGAAGCCTATAAACGTGGCGCCATTAGAGAGCTTCAATGAAGAGTGTCGGGAGGGAGGGACGGGTGCAATTCGACAACGGATTCGGAGAGGTGGCGAAAAGTTGAGTCCCAAAGCGGGCCTTCAGCCCCCCAAAAGCCTCAAGCCCCAAAGCCCAAAAGAAGATTCTAACCGACGCAACTTCGTTGCTCTGTCTAGAAAAGAGAGCGTGGCGCCGCAGGCGCCGAACGAGAGCCAACTTAGTCAAGATGGCGAGTGGCGCCATTACTGTAGAGAGTTTCAATGAAGAGTGTCGGGAGGGAGGGACGGGTGCAATTCGATAACGGATTCAGAGAGGGGGTGAAAAGTTGGGGCCCGAAGCGGGCCTTCAGCTCCCTCATAGCCCCAAAGAATATATCCTAATCGGCGCAACTCTCTGCTGTTCTTTGAGAAAGGTTGCTGCGGTAGTTATGGCACAAATCACATCCCATACTGAATAACTGTACACACTCTATGCACTTATATAAGTCAACACAATAATACAAAAGCGCCCCCACCGCGGGCGCATCTTCGGCCCGCGCTCAACACAACAATACTGTAAGCCGAATTAAGGGACACCCCCCACCACATAAACAATTAACAGTCCGCCATATCAGAGATCATCTATATATGATCTCTGCTATAATCCACACCTCATAATCAATGCTACTTTTTGAGCGAGCCATATCCATCCTTCATATAGGTCAGATATGGGCAAAACATGGTTCTTTGATCTTGACGTTCATCGTAGGTAAGTATATCCCATATGCGCAAGCGCTTTGTTGCTAAACGCGCATCCTACTTTTACACCATTGCCATAGGGAAGGGGGGTAAGTTCAAGCCTATGAGGCGGACGCCAGGCAAATTCCCAAGGAGGTCAGGACGTAGCATCATCGAGAAGAAGCACCACAATAGGCAAATACATGGGTTTAGGACGTGTCACATTTTTTCTTTCAACACACAAATCACGAATGTGTTTTTTATGAATAATCGGCATGCATTGTTCGTTATACAATCCGGCCACAGTAGTTGAATCGATCCGCACAACTATAAAGTCCAGCAACGCTGCGGAGTGTGCGGAAGCCTTTTGGTGGCTACAAGAAAGCATATAAGTGCACCGAATTTTCTGAACGTCTGAATAGCGGGACAAAGCTACAACATATTACAACTCCACAAATGTATATCAAAAGAAGACACATGATGAAAGCTTACATGTACATATATGTGCATATTAAGTCTACCCAGATATCAGCCCAAGAGAGGTGACAAGCATACACAGGCACATCCAAAAGGTCTCATCACAGTTAATAAAATAAAGGTTTGTACCACCACATCACTCACCTAATATCCATCGCTGACCAGAAATATATAAGGATCAAATGCTAGTTGCATAGGAGCCTTTCCAGAAAGAACACTGGAAACCATCACTCTAACCATTCTAACCATAGGTGCTTATGGCTTCTGGAGGTGTATTGCATATCAGAGCCACACTTTGATGTTCCCATAGCAGTCACAGGTCAGTATCTCAATTGTGTATTTACACTGGTAGGATGGATACCTGGGCTCCACACGACCCATGGAATCTTCATGAAGATCTTTGAGCTCTTTCTGTCGTAACTGTGACCCGCAGCTGGTCTTTGTACAGAAAACTAAAAAGCTGGATGTGCTGGTTGTGGCCATGCATGTGTACAAAGACCAGCTGTGGGTCACAATTATGACAGAAAGAGCTCAAAGATATTCATAACACTATGCCTTCATAATCTACAAGCCTGTACAGAAAGCTAAAAAGTTGTTGTGGCCATGTGCACAAACTTGCTTGTAGATTATGAAGGCATAGTGTTATGCAGAGGTCAAAGGTGATCAAACAGATTGAGGAGCTACAGGATGCAATGATACGATTCCAATATATGTCTACTATAAAAACACATATAGAAGAATGAAATAGTCAAAACCACCAGAGCCAAAGATAAGGGCTTCAACTATCATGATGCACCTTTGGCAGACAAACTCAACAATACTTTAGTCAGTGGCGTATCCATGCAGGGGGGGTGCTCTGGGTGCTTGAGCACCCCCCTCGGCCATAGGTGCTAACATTATTAAAAATTATACTTTTGTATTATATTATTAATAATTAGCCGCGAGACATCGAAAGGCAACAATGAACGAGCTGAAGCATGCAGCAACCCCCCCCCCCCCCCCCCCCCCCGCGCGTTTCATATCGGGCCAAAAATCGACAGCACCCCTCCCGCTTTTCATATCGGGCCAGAAACCGACAGCACCCCCCCCCCTCCCCCTTTTCGTATCGGGCCTGACCTTAAGCACCCCCCCTCGCTGAAATCCTGGATACGCCACTGTTAGTGGTGTATTTTTAGTGAACCTCATAAGGCTCATCAAGCATAGACCACATATGATGCATACTAGCCATCAAATATCAATACGTGTACATTAATGGTTACTGTAGCACAAGAGAAGCGCCCCACACACCTGCATCACTAGGTACACATATCACCATTTGAAGTCTATCAACAAAGCATGGAACATCACTATTCCATGGCCAACCTTAGGGCATCATTCCCAGGCATCTCAATACTAGTACCACTGAAGATGCATTTCATACCACCCCATGGGCAAGGCATACCCGTGCAGGGTTTGGCCTTCTCGAAGAGCAAGGGGCTGAGTCCAACCACGCCACGTTTTAATATCTTGCAGAGGACCTACCATGTCTTGTATCATGATGCTCAATGCAGCACAGAATGTTAAAGCGAAGCCACCTCACGAGTAAAACCTTTAATTGAACACCACAAGTGTACGTGTGTGTATACGCTATAAGCACACTCAACTTTAGACGCATCTACGACCGCCAAGAAAAAATGTGACAATAGTTCCATACGATACGCTGTAGGTACCTTCTGTCTCCTTTGGTTTTCCACTTTTAGTTTGGCCATAGAATTTGTCCTTCAGGGAGAATATGCGCTTCAAAGTGGAGATGTCTGTCAAAAGTTGGTCGCTTTTCGCGAGCCATACCACATCTTGGAAACATCACTGCGCCATTTGATTTGGGTAATAAATAGAACAATAGTGGTACAGTCCTTGTATGGCTTGTAAATGGCAACAGGACGTGTCGTGTTAACAAGCAGTCTCATGTTTCAAAGGTCGGTGGTTGTCAAGGCTCGTTGCTAGGTCATTACGTGATCATTTCAATATTTCGGGGAATGAGGCTACTGTCCACGATTTGAATGGCCGCAAAGGGCGCAAACTACTGTGGGCCATATGCGCACACTCACCGCACAGCGATAATACTTATAACACTTATTAACCTTATCACCCTCATATCAATTAACCCTTGGGAAAATATGTCCTATTATAGTGGTGTTAGGCTAAGGTATTGTGATCCTAGCGATCGAATCAACCCACCGCCAATGAGGTTCACTTTGTGATGGTAGTTTACCCCTGTTGATTCTCCCAGTAGTTATTAATAACCGATTACCGCCTTGCGTGTTTACCGTTACCGATGAATTCTTCCAGGCTTTGAAATATTATACCAATTGAAGTTACTCATGTTCACGGGCTTCAGATTATGTTGTTGAAACCCCATCCAGCTACCTAAGTTCCTCTGCTGCCTCATTTAGGTGTTTTTTTGACAACCTCCCTTAGTTAAACAAAAATATTCCGACGTTAATCGGTTAACGGAATACTACTGCATGCAAATCTTCATCCTTTGGAAGGAAATAAACTTACCTGTATACAGTACCGTGTAACGTTGATGGATATGGATGACAAATGTGAACAGTACCATACAAATTGTAGTTGCAGCATTACATCCCAACACAACGTCAACCGTGCAGCCCCTCGATCAGCTAGCTAGGGTATCGTTGCTTGCTTTAAACACAAGTGGTGGGTAAAGCTTAATTGTGTCGTGGCTGCTGGAGAAGATCGCCAGCATTTCTTAATCACCTCATCAGCAATGTCCCTCAGTGCATTCCGCGCCCACAGCATAGCCTGCTTCACATCTGGAGAAGCCAGCTGCCCATGCATGCAGCTTGTCCGTCCAGACAATGCCCCAGGCCGGTATCCTCCCCCTTCGGGGTGAACCAGAGGTACATCGAGGACAAGGAGAAGGTCAGTAAAGGCCATGGTCATGTGCAGAAGGCAGCAGATCATCTTGCTGATCTTTTTGGAAAGCTGAGCATAGTCTTCTCTGAATCTGAGGAGGAGGCTGCACATTCTGCGATTCTGTGTGCTAACAGAGGAGGGGATGGATGCATGTGGTATAGACTGATTGTGAGACTGACGATTATGATGCTTTCGTGAAGGTGGTGTTTGATGAGATTGAGGCTGAGCAGCATGAGGAGGAGGAGGACTCAGGGTGTGATTCTGAAGTAGAGGTATAGCGAACAAGCCTGCTGTCATTTTGTTGAATCAGGCTCGCGAGAAGATCAGGGAGCTCATGGTGATATTTGAGTCTTCAGACAAAACCAATCACATAGGGAGCATTACAGTAATTAGATTGCAAACGTCGGTCGCTGTTGCGTAATTGACATCATGCGCAAAACATGTTTAAGGCCCGACACACACGGAGCGATATCGCTGGCGATTCCCGGATTTCTTTTCTTTTTCCCCGTAATTTATTAGACCACAAATAAATTTACGGATAAAATGCAGGAATCGCCAGCGATAATGTCGGCAATATCGCCCCGTGTGTGCCGGGCCTTATGACGCGCGTCAACATCCACGACACAATTGCTATGTGGTCAAATCGCAAACTGCTATTATCGTGCCTATCAGTTAATCATAGATTGACAGAAACGGGAGTGACTTAAGTCACTACCCTGGGATACAGTGAAATGAGATTTATACCTAGCAAATTCTTTACATGTGGTTGATTGTTAATACAGATAACGGCAGGTTCATATATGAATTTCATTTAAGCTACACATGATCACCTCAGAGTACACGTATGAATGTTTGCGTGTACCAAATGCATCACTGATTATATAACTTCCTTGCTTAGACTTCAGCCCACATAAGGCAACAATGTTGCCATTTTCCATTTCAGAGTACACAGCACAATAGTTATTGCACAGGCTTTTGCATACACTGCAAGCTCTACTATAGCATATTAGGTAGCTATACAAGAAGCAGAGTTTTTGTCATATACAATGGATGCAGGCTCAATGGGGCAATGTTGTTGGTAATGTTTTATGTGAATCCTGAGCGTGAATACGTTTATGTTTATTGGTAATTGTAAGTAAAGCTTCAGCAACTGCTTCTGTGAAGTCTGAGTGGCTCATTTTTGTATATCCTGGGTGAAACCGTTTGAACAGAAGGTACGCATCGTCCAAAATATGAAACCTATTTGCAGCTCTCAAACCAATAAGTATTCAGTGGCCTTAGGGCATCCTACAGGCAATCGGTCTTTTATATGAAATCACATCTGGCAGCATTTGTGATGGAAAAGACAATATCCAGTAGTCCTGTGTACCTCTTCTACATCATTATACCCCACAAAATATGTGTACCAAACTGAGGTGAGGATCTCCAGTCTTCAACAATGCCATCTACTTGGCCTTCCATTGTACGCCATGACAAGATAAACTATATATACTGCCATCACGATGTGCTCATGTGGCTCTTCAATTGCCGGATTTGGGGAACTATTTGCTATAGAAATGGCTGTGGGAATGAATGCTTCAGCATTGCCGCCTGCTGTAGTGTTGTGCCGCCTAATGCTGCGTGCGGAAAACGCCTTCAAAGTAGCGAGGCCATGACGATTTGATGTTTCGTTTCACGGACTCCGCCGCCCGAAACAGAAAAAAAAATTTAATTCACTGTCTATGAGCACGTGACTGGAAGTTGCTACAATGGCGTACTTAAGTTGTGTAGTTGTTTGTGCCAGTGGAGACGTAGCATTCCCTCGGTGAATATTCAAATGCCAATGGGAAGAGACGTTTGAAAACATTTTGGTTCGCTTAAAGGCAGATCGAGAGTCACGATCAACTGTCTTAAAGACAGAAATTTCTGCGACATATATCTTTCATCCTGCTCACATAGTAGATTTGGACACCCCTGTACATGTGTGCCAGCAATTTTCCTGTTACAATGTCCGATTTACTATCAGCAATCAGGATGACACCTGTTCGAGAACTCGTGTGCGAGACGCCTTGCCTACCAATAGTGAAGATATTGTTCTTCCAAGCCTTCAATTTCCAAGCCTTCAGCTTCCAAGCCCTCAGCTTCCTTCGGAAGGGAAACAACTTCGCAATGATCAGCGTTTGTACAATGATATCATAGGTTAGTTTGTATGACTTGTTTATAGTGTGCATGGCTAGCTTGTTGAATTAGAACATATTTGTCATCAGTTTAATGTCTGCATGCAGGTCTACTGAGAGCAATGAAAGTTGGCTGGAAACCTAAGTGTCAGTACGATTGGTGTGAGGTTAGTGACAAAGCTATCAAAATGTTTGTGGTATATAGATCCACATTGGGACAAGCTAGTTTCCCGAGGGGTTCACATGCCAGAAAGATTTGCTAGGTTTCATGGTTATAATGATTTTCGACAACAAAAACGAAAAGTTAGACAACTTTGTTCATCTGTTTTAAATGATCACATTCAAGAACTGAGTGGTTTAGTCACGCAGCCTTGGTTTGCGCTTGATATGTTTAAGGAACTTCGTAATGACATAGAGCAACTTGTTGATTGTCTAAAAGTGTATGAAGATTATTTGATTGCTCAATCTTGTAAAGGGGTGAGCATCACCAGAAAGTAACTGTCCAAGGTAGTCAAGATGATAACATCTCATTGGAAACCATGCTTTCGTACGATGATGTTCCAGTCATAGAAGAGTATTACACTCTACACCAACTATTGCTAGCCACATCATTTTAACCAGCCTATATTTTTGAATGACCTTTCCTCCTCGGGAACGTTATGACAGACGAAAATGGTTATCAGGCATCCAAATACCATTTCCAATAATGCTGTATAGATTTGCATATGGTAATCATTTGGGTACACTATGTTACGCATGAAAAATTCCTGATGTCAAATCTGTTGACAATGCCGCAGTGAGTCGTGTTTATAGTCAGCTCTCAAAAGAACAATCTACTTACTCTACCCGAGCAATGCGTAGGGAATTTTCGGATCGCTATACTACCTTAGCAAATGTTTCATCTATGGTGTTACGGAACATGTATAAGACACTTTTGCATGATAGTTCAAGTGCTTTTGAAAAGAGGGTGGATGAATGGGTGGCTAAGGCTATTTTAGAAATGGATGATCCAGATATAATTTTAGACCTCCGTCAAACTAATGGACATGTTGAGTCTTCTAGATTTGATTCATTTTGGAAAGAACTTCAATGTTATTTTGATGAAATCACACTTCCTGTAGATGAAAGGAGACATGGCAACACTTTGCATATGCCTTTAGCTATTTCTGTTTCTAATCTTTGTGACATTATTATTGTACGGCTACAGGATAAATATCCTGAATGTATGCCTGCTGTCCCTTCAATATCTTGGGTGCGACTGCAGTTCTGGCCTGCAAATCCATACATAGAGCGAGCAATTCAATACACTGGACTGTTCAATGTCAAGTTTGGAATACAGGTGCGTCAATTACGTAAAGAGCATTCAGACTCCCATTATGTCAACTCACTTTTGCAGTACATAAAGCATTTTACAGTTCATCATCGTAGCATATTGACATATGTTTCAGTAGATGACAAAGCTGTAGTCCCTGTAGGTGGACCTGATTGTTTTATTTCAACTGGTGTTCATGGCCACAATTGCTCTCTTGTGCCTCTAAATGGCCATCAGTTGCAAGCACTAGATCATGATTTTCATCTCTTTGGTATTGTGCCATCAGTGGCATTTTTCATTGATGTACCTGACAATGCATCCGATTCGTTCTTTAGAGGTGCCACATTTGTGACAAATAAAGACAAGGTTACTCAACCCTCAAGTGCATTGAGGCATTCTGCTGAAATGAACAGCCTAATTCATTTGAATTATGATGGTATGGTGGCGTCTAAATTTAGTTATCGTTAGTGATGGTGGACCAGATCATCGAGTCACATTTGGTTCTGTCCAGGTAGCCAGTCTTAGTCTTTTTTTGCTCCTTAGACCTTGATATGCTTTTATGCGTTAGAACATGTCCATACCAATCGTGGACAAATGTAGCAGAGCGAATAATGTCAACCTTGAACTTGGCTCTGCAAAATGTATCTTTAGCTCGATCAAACATGTCTCAGAGAGCTGAAGCTGTTTTGAATTTTAAAAAAACTCTGGATGAAATTAGAGAAGCAATAAAGTTAGATTCGGAATTGGGTGATGCTGTTAAAGATTCAATGGCAACACCATTAATTCAAGTTGGGCAAAGATTTCAATGCATAAAAATAAAGGATTTTCCTGTTAAACTTGGTGTGCCTGCTACTGAGTCTGAAATTGAGGCCCAGTTTAATTGGGTTTTGTCTATTGATCCTACCTTAGATAAAGAAAGACTTTCAAAAACGGATCTTCAAAATGCTGCATCTCTGCAATCATTTATGAAGGCACACTGTCACTTATCTGCATATGCATTTCAGGTAAACTGTAGTGACAATGCATGTTACTACTGCTCAAAACATCAAATCCAGCTTAGTCATGAAGACTTTGAGAGTTTACATTTTTTATCATTGCCACTTCTTCATCCCACAAATAAAGACCATTATCACCCATTTAGTGATGTGTATGGACAGTTACTCTCCAATTTAGATCAGCCATCATTAAAAGTTACTAAACAATGAAATAGATCATCAAAGGAAATCACTTCTTGTGGCTGGCAAAGTGAGAGGTGTCATCACCTGTGGGGAATGCTGTAAGCCACGTTGTATTTATGCTAAAACTAGGCTAAGTGAGGACCAGCAAATTGAACTGCAGCGTATAAGAGAGTCAGATATTTATTCCTGTGGCTCATCTCTTTTTTAAGTAATGACTGTATTGTGGTTAGGGAGGGACTGCTATGTTCATCAGTTATTGAAACACAATACTATAGTTCAGTGCTTGTGCACTTTCCACCAATTTGCTATTTTTGTGGTTTAGGTGAACTGTGTTTGGTCAACAATGAAGAGATATACAGGAATTGAAGACGCATTATGCCACAGTTATGCCTGTATGTTTTGTTTGTATACATGATGGGAAGAAACCCTTCTGCCGCAAGCCTTCAAATGTGTCTAAGAAACAAAAAACCTCTGTGTGAACTGTATGTTGTCAATATATGTGTGACTTGTGTGTGTTCTTTCATTATGTTTCATACAACTGACTGATGCTGTTATTTAATATGTGACTGCGTTTCACTTGGTTTCAGAACAATTTTCAACTAGAAAGAAAAATATTCAATACGTTGCATACACTTTGACTGAATGATACAAAAGTAACAATGGTTTACATCAACACTGCTGGCTTTAAAATTAAGTCCCAAACGTTTGCGGCATACATCCCTTTGCACTGGAGAAACGCGGAAATGAGTTTGTTATCTGCTCGCCACAAAATTATATTCACATTTTTATTTTTATTTTTTAAATATTTTTTTGCCGCCGCCGCACACCCGACGCCTTGTCGGGAATCCGTGAAACGATTAATCAATTCGTCGTGGCCCGACTTCATAAAAATAACGATGCATTTTACACTACACCCTTTACCCTGTACACCCCAAAGGAGTTTTGTTTCGATAAAAAGCCTTCCGTATCTCTGCTTTGAATGTTTGTTGCCTAATACCTTAGCTGCATTGCATGTAACACTGATCGTCAACAAGGAAAGGCATCGCGGTTTGAACACAAAAAAGGGGGCGTATTTTGTTGCCCTGTTTGCTACGCTCCTCTGGCTTAAAATACAACCATTCTAGAACAGTTTAAAGCTGCATGCCACAGTACATCCGTTAATCTATGATTAAGCTTCAGAACAAAAGAAGGACATGTTCAAGGCAGTACCATGGCGACTGCGAACCATCCCGCAGACGTGCACCAGGATCATGCACGTGATACATAGTTAACTCACAGAAGATAAATGACAACCCATCTTGATGTTATTGCAGAGCCAATCAACACGACTGTTTAGAGTGGTCAAAAGGCTTATGATTACTCCTTCTAATACCACAAAACATATTTGTGACCACATTTAAGATCAAATAACCTCTACATAACAAACCATATTTAGGCAAGTCTGGGTACTCCCCAGTCCACTGTGTGAACAATGCGCCCTTTTGGCCCTGTTATTATGGTAACTTGTCACAAAATGCTCCTGGGACACTCCTACTCAGAGAACACACACTCACATATACACATGCACACACACAGGGGCAGTGTTTTTTTTACATTTTTTATATTTACAAAATGCCTATAAACCTGCTAAATGAAGGCCTCTACAAGAGAAGTAGATCACCTTGTAACCACACCAGCAAGGTTGCATTGGGTAAGGCAGCCCAAATCAATACTTACAGTACTGGTACTGCTAGGGAGATCTGTTATTTGAACAGTGTCCTGAAGGTGGGATATCAGTATGTATTAAAGAATAGCATACACTGCATTGGTTATACACATCACCATAGTTACGGAACATGCACTGGTTCATACAATGATATCATGTGCCTGAACAATGAGCCCAGTGTGTAACTCCAAAGCGTGTGTGGTACATAGTATGGTGTGGTGGTAGTGGTGTGCATGTGTGTGTGTGTATGTGTGCATGTGTATGTATGTGTGTTGGAGGCCTTCCCCATTTTTAAAT
>OY811985.1:1635712-1655712 GCA_963681505.1 Eunapius fragilis
TGTACTTAATTAAGGCCACTATTCATTCATTGGCCCTACCCTAAAAGCACTCTGGACCTGGGGACTCGGATGGGAAGCATGTCTGCAATGCACTCGTGCCCTGCGTTCAATCACCTTTCAAGAACTATTAAGTCTGGGTGGTCCCCAGTCCCACTGTATGAACATTGCACCCTTTTGGCCCTGTTGTCATGGTAACTACACTGCTGTTATCACAAAATGCTCCTCGGACACTTCTAAGGCACTGTGGATCGTATACCCTCTGCATGCTACCCAACTAGGCTCCACCTCTTTCACATTGTACAGTGGACTGCATATGCATGCGCAGTGCTCTGATCTTTGGGTATACTTAAGGCCACAGGTAATGATATTGACCCTACCCCAAAAGCACCCTGGACCTTGGAACTCTCATGGCAACATGTCTGCAATGCACTCGTGCCCTGCGTTTGCCTTTCAAGCCTGGGGAGTCCCCAGTCCACTGTGTGAACAATGCACTCTTTTGGCCATGTTGTCAAAATTCTCCTGGGACATTACTAAGGCATTGTAGATCATAATCCCCTGCATTTTACCCAACTAGACAGCAACACTGCTGCTGTCATCTAGGACACTCCTAAGCCATTGTAGGTCGTATTTCCCTGCATGTTCACTAGGCTCCACCCCTTTTAACCCTTGAACTGCTAAGGTGGCTAAGTGTGATTGACATTTCTATGTAGCTAGCATACATGTCATGCTGCCACATAACTCCTTGCACTTGCAAGGCTACATTATAGTCCAATCAATGCACGATCTATTCCGTAAAGTATTGTGTTTGCCTGCACCATACATAGTATATTTATTATCGTTGCATGAAAATTTCCCACATCATAATACTCAACAAGTTATTTGTTAGGCCTTATGGCTAAACCACTCACCTCTAGTGCATTTGAATACAATAATAGTCGCTCTCTTGATTATGAATAATCTCCTCCCCCCCCCCCGTATATAAGCCTTTTTGTCCACTCGAAACAGCCGTGTTGGTTGGCTAGGCTCTGCAATATCATCTAGATGGATTCACCAGTGAGTTAACTATGTATCACGTGCATGATCGTGGTGTCCTTGTATTGTTGGAATACAAGCATTACATACTAAGAGCGACAATGGGAATAGGTGAGACCTAGTTGGGCGTAGCCCGGCCTTCGCGTTTGCGAAGGTCGGGCTACGCCCAACTATTAAAACCACGACCGTATTATTGCGTAGTCTGATCGACCTTCCGCCAAACGCAAAGGTCGCTCAATGACCCAATGCCCAGCGACCATTTCAGCATGTATTTTCCTGAACCTCGGCACTGTCGACGGCGCAGCCAACAAAAAAAAACGAATCATTTTTTAAACAAGTGGTAAAAACTCTATGCCAGAAGATTGGTGGTATATAGAGCTCTTTCATGGTCACATGATGCGTGGGCTTTAATTGCGTTAATTGCTTTATTGTCCGCCATATTGGTGCTCAGTTTACTATGGAAATATATGGGCTTATGCTCGGTTTTGATACGTATAACTCGAGCTCCGAGGGCACAAGTGAAAATCATATTGTTACAAATGTTAGTCATGTGTTAGACCACAATAATAAATATTTAAACGACACTCTGAAGTAATGTTACGTACCAAAACTAAACATTCTAAACGAGCACCAATATGGCGGACTAATTAGCAGATGAAGCTATTAAGTCACGTGATGAAAGAGCTCTATGAATCAAAGGTGATGGTGGTGTAAAAAGCAAGGGAAGAAGGCTTCTGATTGAAAAGGAAAAATGATCTATTTTAGCAGCATGTTGTCATATTTAACTATAGGTCTATTTCATTTTTCCTTCTGAGCCTTGTTCCCTTGCTTTTTACACCACCATCGCCTTTGATTCCTATATACCACCAACCTTCTGGCATATAGAATGTTTTTATCACTTGTTTCCTAAATTTTTTTGGTGATTTTAGTATTGTATTTAGTTTTTGAAATTTATAACAAGAACTAGTTTGCTTGTTGCAGCTTTGCTTGCAGTATATATCCCGTTTGAAGCAATTGCACTCTACGTCAGGCGACTCAGGCCAAATTGTATTAATCATAACGCCTAATAACTGCAAACTAATAACAATGCGTAACAGCTGCTAAACGTAACTATTGCGCGCCTATTGCGTAACAGCTACCCGTATATTGACTGCTATGCAAGCTAAAAAGTAATCCCACGAATAAAAGTTAATACTAAAAACAGACAACATCCTTCGATAGAATTGCAATCCCCTGCTAAGAAGAAAAAAAAAAGGATGAAGGGAAAACCATCGACCTCACCAGGATTCGAACCCAAAAAAACGTGTCTCCACCGTTAAAAAAAAAAAAAAAAAAAAATTGACCTCACAGGATTCGAACCCACAAAACGTGCTTCACGCACACGCACACACACACACACTCGCACACACAGGACACTCCACCGTTATATATATATATGTCAAATTACAGTTTTAATTTAGAATCTCGTGGCCATGCAATTTTGTTGAGGTGCCCATTAAATCATTATACAGTATTACTATTTAAACAACAAGTACACGTATTTCATTTATAGTTAATAAAAATTATTAAAATTCTGTTTGGCCGGCGCCTGGCCACGCCCCCGTCTTCCTCGCGGGTATGGAGAATACCGAGCTCGATAAAGGGGTCCAAGAGCGTGTCATCTTGTACACTGTATATCCTATACTGCTGTATATCCTGGACCTGGGTATACAGAGAGACGTAATATCTACCGCTGTAACTGTTACATAAAATATTCCTTCCATTTTTGCGATACACTATGCATGCTCAATAATTTATGGATCCAACATTCATGCTGCAGTAACGCACCTTTGGGTCCCTTTGTTGGTTCTTTCAGTAGCGCACTTGACACCTTGTCGTATCTTGTATTGCACTCGTTTGGCATATCTGGCAGCATCGGGGTCTTTCCAATAGTGACTCCTTTTATTTAGATGCCCGAACGATATCAGAATAGTTCTTGTACTTTGCTCTTTTAGAAGCACTCATGTCGCATTCTGATATCGCGCTGTCGTTCAGAAGCATGCATGGTTTTCATCAATGTCATTCCGATATTGCTGTCTTTTAGAAGCACGGTTTTCATCAATGTGATTCTGATATCGTTGTCTTTTAGTAGACCTCACGGATTGCACATCAGCATTGTGGCTCTCGCGAACAGAGACCCTTTTCTCTGGATTAGCCTTGTAGCTCTCTTGCTTCTTTTTTCTCTGGGTTAGCGTTAAGCTTGTGGCTGTCGCGAACGGAGGCCTTCTCCTAAATAGTCCTCTGCATGACTGGAGGCAACCGATGCATAATGAATGTTTCCTTCTGCAAAGTGTAAGTGTACGAGTGGCTAGTTGTTTAGTTTCTGTAAGGGCGGTGGTGTGGGGGAGGCACATTCTAATTGAAGCCTCTTGCTTCACATATATCTGCTGTAGACAGTATACCGTAGTATCTGATCGCTATGTAGTCCCACCATAGATTATAGAATACAGGGATTGGAAACGGTATATACATTTACGTGACGTGACGTCACGTTCCGTTACGTGACCGTGCATCGCATCGAACCGTGTGAACCGTTGAGCAACTTTCCGTAAAGAGCTTCTTTCGTGTTGTTTAACCTATAACTGTGTGAGGACAGCCTCTTTGACACCAAAAAATCGTATAGTTAATCGTATTACTGTATCCAGCAAGTGATCGTATAGCTGCCACCTGATCGGGTAGTGGTTGTGTGATTTTCGTGGACACAGGTAACATTACAAATCCATTTTGGGAGTTCCCATATAGATTAAGAGGTTGGTATTGTGGCGTACTAACGTTCTGGAGTCCCTACGAAGGGTTCTGGCATTGTAAATCGTAAATATGTCAGATAATGATATCCGGCCGTACTTTTTGTGTACTTTTCCCAGAAAAGTGATCAGGATTCTAGAATATTTGAGGACATATATTGAATCAGAGATGCATATTGAGTGGCGTGATCAAAATTTTTTATGTGTTGTGCATGTCTTGTACGAGCAAATGGCTCGCAAGTTCGTTTGGGTCGAAGCTCAGATATATCCGTGTTGAATGGAATTGCTCCACAAATGCCTCTTCTTATTGTTTTACGTTTTTGGATAGCCGGATCGGGCACAAGTTTCTCAAATGTACCAACTATTTTCTCCTCAAAGCTCACAAAAATGCCCTGGCCAGGGTACATAATTTACGGAATCGTGAAATGCGGATGAATCCCGTAATCTTTACCGTTTCCAATCCCTGTATTCTATAATCTATGGTTCCACCGACGGAATTCAAAAGTTATGCTATATAGAATCAATTAGGTCAAAACAATTACATGAGATAGTGTCGGGTACTTACGTGTATGGTAGTTTTTGGCATTCATTTCAAGCTTTCATGATACCTTAATTGAGTATTCGTCAGGAGGCTTCCTATAACGTTATCGCATATCACTGCTCCATTTCGTTTCTCAACCGTTTGGCAATATGGTTGGACATGTACACATGGAGCCGTAGGGACCCTGAAATCATCAAAAGGGCCTCAAATGCTCTTAGATTAATTCAGTACTTACAGTGGCATAGGAACGGTTCAAAAAGTGGGGGGGCTGAAATCAATTATTCATAAGTGGGTGTGGTAATTGAAATACTGAGAAATCTCTGCATGTCTTGCAAAAGATATTTTGAAGCAGTATCAGTGAACCTTTTAAGCAAACTTGTAACCTTATTGCTGGTAGCGCTAAGCTTTAATACCTTCCTTTGTCTAAAAAGATAGTTATAACATTCCCATATACGCGCGCGCGTGATACGAGTGGTAGGTAAATGTACGTGTGCGCACAATTTACATCATGATTTTATAAACATTGAATGCACTGAGTATATAAATCAAGTTTAAATTCAAAAGCTGGAGGAGAAATTTTAGGTACGGACGATGGGGACGAGATTTTTGTTCTCTAAAAGTGCACCGTCTTATGACACAGATACAACGCAGAACTGTTCGCCTTTTTGATATCGCTCGATTGCCATTAAGAGCGAAGTGACCCGACTCTCGCTAGACGTAGAGTGGTAATGACTTCATATACTGCAGGATTCCTATACTCGCGTAGGTTCCGATTTCCTTATTAAGAAAACCACGCACGGTGATAATATGGTTATGACTGCCGTTAGAAACAGTGCTGATTTTGTACACTACATGCATGCACACACATACCATGTAAATAAAGCATACATGTAAGCAATTGAGCAATATAGAGTGAATAATGAGGAGCCATTGTGACCAAGGAGGAGCTTATTTTCCCAGTCCATTGCTTTCATTTACTGCATGTAGCGGAAATGTCACATATACATACACATTTGCACCACATTTGATTAATAGTAAATACAAGTATATCCACATTATTCTGCAACCATGGTGAGGATGAACAAGAAAACACACTAGCAGAGGGTGCCCATAGATAATATCATTATGATCATTGGACGTAAAAGAAAAGAGTGCCCTCCCTCAGCAATTTCACATGATCATCACTATCTAACACCTCCTTTTGTAAGGGACAATATTGCTGTTCTTCACAGGTTTGAGTATCCAGCATTTGAAGCAATGGATTGTGTCAAATGGATTTCAACAACAGGTTCTGTAAACTGTTGTTGCTAAAATTTTGATGGGAGTGGGGGGTGGGGGGATGGGGAGGGAGAGACATGCACACTGATCCAGAACCAGATTGAGAGTATTATTTTTAGACTGTGCATTGCTTTGAGAGGGAAAATGGAATTAGAATATTTCCCACTTTGTCACTATCAAACGACAACACAATGATGAGCTTTCCATGTTGGTTCACCACACTTTTAAAGAGTCTCGTGCCAATTTCTATCACAGACCATTGTTCTCCTCATTTTCTTTTGTGCTGTCATGGTTTAGGGCAGCCATGATGTATAAGTGTGTGCTGTAAATATAATATGTACATTTGTGGTATATGTCTTCATATATGTGAAGAACATGTTAAATTGCAGAATGACCATGGTGTCTGTCATTAAATCAATATTGGTTCTCCACAGAAATCTAACACTCAAGATGAACACTCACCAAAGCCAGAAATGCTTGTAAGCTAAGGGGTTACATACTGAGCTCATTGTGTCATTTACTTGCTCCATGTTATGGTGAATGCATCTGCAATGCAACTGCTGTGGCTATTATGCTCACTTCTTTAAATATCCACTTTCAGGACACCATTCCAATTACAGATCTCACTCCAAGCAGCCCGGTAAGTACTAGTATTAATTTGGCTTACTTTATTTAATGCACACTTGCCAATGCATGAATTGTGGCAGTCACCAGGTGATCTATTTATCATTTTTTCCTGACACTACATACATATCCTTACATGTACATGTACATGTTAGATGCTATTTGTCATTATGCAGGCCCAGACCAAGATGCTTGAGTTTCGCTTAATTGGATATTTTGTAATTACCCATAAAAAGTAATTTTCTCAGTCTCTTATTACACCAGTTACCCGGACCCGTACCCTTTATGATCCTGCTCGACTCCCCACTTGATTTGGCCATTGACTGAAAATTTATTTTATTCAGTTGTCACAGGGATGTGGTCTAGAGTTGGGTAGTTGGGTGGCAGGGTGGGGTATGACCAACGTCCTGGTTGCTATGGTAGCAGTGATTGGAGTTGGGTAGCATTCAATCATGATTTAATGAATATTAATTTCCCTTCTTCAGGACACAGTCCATTAATAGGTCTCAATCCTGCAACGCCAGTAAATTTTGAATTGGGTTACATTGTTTTAATGCACACCTGCTAATGCATGAATTGTGGTCACAACTACTGAGGCCTCTGTTTAGATACATACCTGGATGAAATTATCAAAATGCTGGTCCATTTGCAACTATCAGGAACTTAATTCTAATTCTTCTTCTCGGGTGAGTTAGCCTCGTCCCCAGGCCCTATTTTTATTTTAAAGTTACGGGAGCGAACAATATCCCGTAACTTTAATATAAAAATAGGGTCTGGGGACGAGGCTAGGGTGATAGGAATGGTTTAAAGAGCTATACCAATCACTTTAGAATCTCCTGGAAGGACAACTTCAGGTATCAGATATATGAATGAAGCATGAAGCTGAACATCCTTCGATAGAGCCCTGCTAAGAAGAAAAAAAAGGATGAAGGGAAAAAAATTGACCTCACCAGGATTCGAACCCCAAAACGTGTCTCACACACATCCACCGTTGTATATATATAGAAAAAAAAAATAATAAATCGGTCGTGTGTGTGTGTGTGTGTGTGTGTGTGTGTGTGTGTGTGTGTGTGTGTGTGTGTGTGTGTGTGTGTGTGTGTGTGTGTGTGTGTGTGTGTGTGTGTGTGTGTGTGTGTGTGTGTGTGTGTGTGTGTGTGTGTGTGTGTGTGTGTGTGTGTGTGTGTGTGTGTGTGTGTGTGTGTGTGTGTGTGTGTGTGTGTGTGTGTGTGAAGCACGTATTTTGGGTTCGATTATTTTGTTCTTTTTTTTTCTATCTATATATAACGGTATATATAAAGGAATTGGAGGCAAAACGGATAATGAGATATTTAGCACATGTAAATGTAATGGAATCAAAAGAAGTGTGAGAATTTTTGTCTCATTATCCTTTTCCCAAAACCTTGTTCCTCTCCTTTTTACACGACTTTTGCCTCCAATTCCTATATCCCACCAACTTTTTCGTTAGAGAATGTTGGTGAGATTGGCTGTTTTTGGTATCTAGCCCAAGAAAGACAAATGTGCCTCCCTCCTCGTACATGTACGCCACCCTTACGCCATGGATATTGACAACTCTTGGTGCAGCGTCACCTGTGCACGACTGCCAACTAGGCTGAATATATGTAACAGCATACAGAGCTCGCTAGCAGCACATACAGACAACATAAACCACATCCAATGTATAACCATGAACGCAGGCAGAACATATAGTCACCACATAAACGACACTCAGAGCGGGGGCCAACTACCTACAGTTATTGTTGATTTAAACCTAATTTATTTTTATTTAGAGGTGGTGGGCCCACACCACCTCAGGGGAGAAAACCTCACTGTGTGAGGAAAAAATCTCCTTACCGCTGCTCTGGACAACAACAAAAATATAACACCAGTTCCGGGGTAGAGGGTCTTCAGCTTCACCTGTATGGTAGTGATCATTACTGAACAATTGGCCTCATGTTCAACCTAAAAAGTTACCCGTCCCCTCAGGGCCACAACGGTGCATACAGTGGTATTTCATACTCATAACAACATTAGCCATCTGGCTGAACACAATCCACCCACACATACACCATCCAGCTGAACACTACAATTGCAATATGTAAAGTTTCCAGACAAATGCACTGACAATGTATCTGGTACCATACAACGTCAAGATTGCCCCTCCCAGAAGTGACACACTCTGATCCAGATATCAATATGTTGAATGTGTCCCAGATTGAAACCTTACCAGTGTTGGCGGATCAAGTGCAAAGTGACACGTTGAGGGAACCTTTGCTAAGTAAGGTAATCCAGTATGTGCGAGAGGGGTGGCCCTCACTGGTACCAGATGAGTTGAAACCTTATTGGATTAGGAGAAATGAGCTGTCAGTCAAATATAACTTTTTATTCTGGGGAATTCGTGTGGTTATACCTCCAGAGATTCAGTAGATAGGTGAAAGCAGAGCTATCATAGAGACCATCCTGGAGTAGTGCGGATGAAAATGCTGGCTCGAACTCATGTTTGGTGGCCAGGGTTGGACCAAGAGTGGGAGGATCTTGTAAAAGGATGCCTCAGTTGTCAGTCCCATAAACAAACACCAAGTGTTGCGCCCCTACATCCTTGGGTTTGGCCGACACGTCCATGGCGCCGTATTCATGTAGATTTTGCTGGCCCATTTTTGAACAAGATGTTCCTTATAGTGGTAGATGCTCATTCTAAATGGCCAGAGGTGATACTTATGTCGTCAACCACAGCTGTTCGGACTATTGAAGCTTTGAGACAGTTATTCGGGTCATATGGTATCCCAGAGCAGTGACAATGGTCCTCAGTTTGTATCAGATGAATTTGCCATGTTCTTGAAACAGAACGGAGTCAAGCATATCCGGTGTGCTCCATACCACCCTTCCTCCAATGGGTTGGTGGAATGGTTTGTGCAAACCTTCAAGACGGCTATGAAGGTGAATGGAGCAAATTCAAGCAATTTGTCCCAAAGGTTGAATAGCTTCTTGCTCTCTTATCGTAATACATTACATACTACCACCAATGAGGCCCCTAGTACATTGTTTTTTGGATGGAAACTGCGATCCTTACTGGACTTGTTGAGACCAAGAGTGGATAAGACTGTCTTTGATCACCAGGGCCAGCAGAAAAGAGACCACGATGCTGGAGCCAGATTCAGAGAGTGTTTGGTGGGAGAACAGGTTTTAGCTTATGATACAAGGAATAGGACATGGAAAGGTGTGATCGCTGAAAGAACTGGCCCAACCTCTTATGTGGTACAAATGCAAGGAGGAGAGGTGTTGTGGAAGAGTCATATTGACCACATTAAGCCACTCCCATTTGCATCACCATCGTCTCTGCCGGTGATACCATTACAAGTCACTCAACATGGCGGGCCTTCCCCATACCTACCCTGTGTGACAGATGTACCACCAGTTAAACTGACTAATCCTGAAGGTACTGTTCCCCCAGACTACACTCGCTCAACCCGCCGTTTACACACCTCAACTCCAAACTCGGCAAAAAGTGCTTCTCAACTGGTGGTTAATAATCCAAACACACCTAGCCGAGGGGAAGATCAAGCACAAATCCCTCCTGTTCCATCATCAATGGATTCTCCTACCCTACCCCAAGTACCACAACAAGTAACAACAGAAGCATCTACACCTCAGCGCCATTATCCAGCAAGGAACCGACCACCACCTAACCGATTCTAATCTTAAGGAAAGAAGGAAATGTAGTGTATTGGACTGCTAGATCTGTAGTATAGGTCTGGGAACTAGTAGTGTGTTAGTGCACTTGTGCATATTATAATATTAGCTGTGGTGTCCTTGTGTGTTATAGCTGCTGTGTTGCTTATTACTGAACTTGGTGGTGGGGACACTACACTATCTTCTTTAGAGGCAGTGTTGTCTTGCCACCGTCCAACTATCTCAAATAGAGTGTGCCAAGTATTTGGTGAAGTTATGTCTGAGACACATTTAGAAAGATACTATAACTCTCCAGAAGTGTTGACACTTCTTGTTACCCTCTACCCTTAGTAGGGACAGTGTGACAGTGTTACCCTCTCAGGACAGAGACATTCTTACTCTCGTCACACACACACCTGCCTTCAATATTGGCCCACTTTTGAATTTCCATGGGGTTGTTGCAAAGATCTGAAAATTCACAGCATATAATACAGTGGTATATTTGAGTCAGACATAAATTAAAAACCTTCAAAGATTTACAATCTGCTAACTCATTTTTTAGCAGATTGTAAATCTTTGATTTATGTCTGACTCAAATATACCGCTGTATTATTTGCTGAGTTAATTCATCTGTTGGAAGGTGTGTATCCTCTATTTGTATACTTGCTGTATGCTGGCACTCCTATATTGCCACAAAGTAATTTTTGCATTGTACAAATACTTCAAATTTTATTAATTTGCTAGAATGCACAGATCCTAACCTACACGTACATGTGCTAATATATAGGTTTGTTTATTCACACTAAGTGAGTCTATACATAGTAGTGGGGCACCCTTACTACTGCTTGTTAATGTGCATGTACAGGTAATGTATTCTTTATGAGGAATGCCATGTACATGTACATGTTAATGGTGATATTTGCTTTCTTGATTCATCCGTTGTCACAAGTATGCAACACATAGCCTAGTACAGTTCTCAATATGGTTCTATCTCATTCAGACTTATTACTACATTCAATCAAAGCTTACAACTGGATGTGTATTAGCAGCACCAGATCAGGATGGTGGCACTATTACTACAGCCATCAAGTTAACAAATGCAGCAAACCAGCTGTGGTGTATAAAACCCACCGGCATCATAACACCAAAGAGCAACCTAACATGGAGTATTGATATTGGGACAGCGGTAAATGGTCCTGTAATAGTGAAGTCATCCTCTAGTTTTCAATGGAGTCAGGTACCAGATGGCACTGCAAAACGTTTCAATCCTGTGTCAATAAATAACTTTTCAATGGCTGTTGAAAATGGTACTTCAGATCCTGGTGCTCGACTAATTATTGAGAGCACTACACCTGGTCTTGCTAAGGAGTTATTTAGTACAACAAATGTAAGAGTTCATTATGAGAGGTGGGGTGGGGTGGGATGGTTGTATGTAGTAGAGTAGTTGGGATAGTATTGTTGGTGGGATGGTTGGTGAGGGGGGGGGGGGGGGGGGGGAGGCATGGTTGGTAGGGAAGGGTGGGATTGTGCAAGGTGAGGTAGGTAGTGTGGTGGTGTAGGGGGGGCTTACTAAGGTGGGGTAGGATGTGGTGTGGCTTTTATTCTTAATTCCTACATTGTGACAAGTATGCTGCCTTTACACTTCTCAACATGGTTTCTCTCACGTACAGTCTGAAAATGATTTTGATGATCAGAAGTTCGATTTTGGGGTAGGTTATTGAGAGGTGGGGTGGGATAGGGTGATGTATGGTATGGTAGGGTGTGGTGTGATGCAGTTTTGTGTGGTGGAGGGTGGGGAGTGGTGGGATGGAGTGGCTAGGGTGGGATAGGATGGGGTGTGGTGGTGGTTGCTATGGTGGGGTGAGATACAATGAATTGGGTTGGGTAGCCTCGTAACACTCGGGATTTTGGGGTGCTAACGTTTTGTGAATACTATGATTTTGAAGTGGCTTTAGCTTTCTTATTATGCTGATTTAAAAAATCATCATTAGTATACTACAGGAAGTTAAGACTACATTGTATTGTCGTATTTTTAATAAGGAAAAATTAAATAAATAAATATATACATCACTGAACAAAACAAAAGCATGCATACACATGTACACAAATGTTTGCAGAAGACGCCCTTCTCGTAAGTGTTTATTAATACTCAAAGTCTCCAAGAATATGGCGTCATGCATAAAAATATGATGGTGACAATATCCTGCATGTGAGTTAGGGCCAAAGGTGTGTGGCCATGATAGTACTCTGGAGCATGACATTAAAGCAGCCCTCATAGGATGGGCCATGTATGTAGTTGGTACTGACTGGTTTAGTTACTATGCTTCAGTATGCACACAGCCTTATGCTAGCCTTTATGACCATGACAAAATGAATTTAAAAATGGGGAAGGCCTCCAACACACACACACACATGCACACACGCACAAACACACACACACACACACACACATACACACACCACACAAGCTTTGGAGTTACACACTGTACTCATTGTTCAGGCACAAGTTGTCATTGTAAAAACCAGTGCATGTTCAGTACCTATGGTGATGTGTATAGTATGCTATTCTTTAATACATACTGATATCCCACCTTCAGGACACTGTTCAAATAACAGATCTCCCTAGCAGTGCCAGTACTGTAAGTATTGATTTGGGTTACCTTACTCCAATTCACACTTGCTAATGTGGTTACAAGGTGATCTACTTCTCAAATATTGAGGCCTTCATTTTGTAGATTTCTACACACACCTATGCTGCTAGATACACTTGTTTACGTGATACTGGTCCATTTGTAAATATTCAAACACTGCCCTAATGTATGCCTGTGTGTGTGTGCATGTGTGTATGTGAGTGTGTGTCCTCTGAGTACTTCATGCTGATAACAATTAATTTTTCTCTATTCCGTACCCACTATGGCATCAGTGATGGCAAAGATTGGAGTTTGCAAAATACTTTTAGTGGAGACAATGACTTTACTAAGTTGTTTGTTAGAAAGATTAGTGGTAGCTCTTTTAAGCAGTTGTAAGAAATTAAACTGTGCACATGAATAATGTGTGTCATGTTTAGTATTATTTGACTCACTTCTGATGCTCTATGGCCATATATATGGGTTAGGATAGAGATGAGCTATATCACCATCTTCTTCCAGAGCTGCACTATTAGAAGTGTGAGGGAACATTGCCCACTAAGTCCATGTCTCCTTCTGAACTATACTGTCACACATAGCTTTTCTACTTTCACCCAGGTTTTAGATACGGTCCTATATTTCCTGAGACGCAAGGCTTGCGCAGCGAATTAGCTGCTCAGTACCAGCTTTTAATGCCGACAACAACAAGATCTCATCGGTACATGGATGTGGGTACACATCCTTAAACACTACTTCAAGGAACTGTTACAGTATCGGCAAAAATGCTCCAATACATGGTTATTCCTTCATAGTAGGGGATATGGTGTGGCTTCCCCCATCGGGCAGTTCTTAAAAGCCCCCAAAGCATCTACAGTCGTTACTGATATATGAGTAATTAAATAACAGATTTATATTATGCAGTGAATATGTTGTAGGCCATGTGACGAGATGGATGTCTAACCAGCTGGGTGCATGCCTATCTACCTCACTTTAGATCTAGCTCTAAATAATGCCCAATAACGGATCCAGTATTTTGTGAAGAGAGTGGAAGTGTTCAATTAAATGAGTTATGCATTAAACCACTTATAATATTTGAAACTTGAAAACATATATCAATGACATGCGCACTTGCAAATCTTTCTTTTAAAGCTATTGAAATGTACAAATAACATTGAGGAAGTGTACAAATCCGATCTATTAATTTTAAAACTTGCATACACAGCAAATAAAAGCTTCAGTGTGAAACCTGTACAATGTCTTAGAAAAATTGGCACAATCCTGGCTGTGTTGATTATCCTCACACAGTCATCTAGATATGGGATAAAACAAAAGCACACACACACACTCACCACACAGCATTCCAACTACCTCCTTAAGTATTAGATGCTGAAATGTAATCATGCGCATGGGTATTATATTGTTAACACTGGAGTTTCAAATGATCCCACTGACTGATTAGATAAATACATGTATTTTCTGAGCAGGAAGCATCCTCTCCACACATCCCATGGCACCAGGTCTCCTCCACACATCCCATGGCACCAGGTCTCCTCCACACACCCCCATGGCACCAGAAGCTGGCTCATGAGTATCATGTAGAAAAATTAACAACATAGCTGTTTCTCTTAAGGACCATCCAGTAGTGGGGTGGACATAGAGGACCTGACAGTAGTGGGGTGGACATATGGAGGATCTGACAGTAGTGGTATTGTCATAGAGGACCTGCGTAAAGGGATCTGGGTCCTTTCCCCTATGGAATGTCCCCAGCTAAAGGCAAAAACCAAGCCTAACTGTCACTTCCTTGAATTACACCTGTAGAACATAAAACAGTACCCTTCCATCACTCACCACCAGATGCTAGCAAAAAGGGTCCACATTGCACAATCTGAGCACACACAGGGTGCAGCACACTCACATGCTATGCAGACCTACTTAACAATGTGGTGGCACCATGACTAACCTCCTAGGTCTCTCCAAGTTCAACTAGCATTCTTACCCTCCTTCCCAGGGCACCCTATGCTCAAGAAATCAAGTGAGTACTGCTCACTGGACCTACTTGGCCTTCCAGACAGCAGACTACAATTATAATACACACACACACACACATACACACACATACATACATGCACGCATACAGCTGGACCTTTCCAAGGTCTACCTCTGCCTTGCCTTTACGAAGGCTGGCAGTGATGGCTTTCTCTGGAGCCTGTTCCTTAACTGGAGCAGGCCAATGGAGGCCACATCCTGCAGGTGGGCCACATCCTGCAGGTGGGCCAGGTGGTGTGTTGAGCGAGTCTTGTATTATTGACAGATGGAGAACTGATTACTGTGGAGAATGTTGGTCCAGATAGAGGAATGAATGAGGGAGGGAGAAAGGGGTGATGGAGTTAAAGGTACATGGGACAGATGGTAGAGCAAGTGTAAAAAGTGTAAACTGGAGGAGGGTGAAACCTAAAAATGGAATGTGAATTTGGAAATGCTGTGGACAACTTGCACAATGCAAAATACAGGAGTTGAAAGGAAACAGGAGTATAAAGGAAAAGTAAGGGGAAAGTATGATGGAAGGATTACCTAAAGACCTTAAAATTTACTCTATTCTCCTTCGCAGCTAATTCCCAGTGTAATCTCCATGCTATCCTCAGAGATGTCATTTCACCTCTTTTGAACATATGGCTGACAAGTGAACTGTTCAGAAAATTAAACCTACTAACCACATTCAAAATATAAGCACTTTACTGCTTCCCTGCCTGCACATATACACACACATACACTCCACACACACACACACACACACACACACACACATACACACACACACACACACACACAACACAGACAATCAACAGACATATATATAATTATTAATTTCAATGTTGGGAGCAATCTTATCTGTTAAAGGACAATACTGGGGTATAGTGTCTAGCAAAAGATCAGTATTACCAAGGGGTGGGGTAGGGACCCACCCCCCCCCCCACACACACACATACTCACACACACACACTCACATGAATGTTTAGATAATCTCAGATCACACATGTGAGCGCACACTGCACACACACCTCCACACATGCAAAGTGCGCATACGCACGCACACACAATCATGCACACACACACACACACACAACACACACACAAACACACATACACAAACACACACAAACACACACACACACATACACACACAAACACATGAATTTTTAGATAATTCCATATCCTTAGATCACACATGCAAGCACACTGCACACACACTCACACACGCAAGCGAATCTCTTATGGGTCTGAAGATTAGAACTGCACAATTACATAGCTTCCCCTAGCTTGGCGAGTAAACGTTACATAACTTACATTATATCAGTTGTTTAGTATTATTAATTTCTATGTAGGGGGCGCATGGTGACTAGCAAAGGATCAGGGGAGGGGAGGGGCACCTACACACACACACACACACACATGCTTTTATCACACATGCGAAGCGAACGCACACTGCACACACCTACACACGCAAGCGCGCGACGCACACACGCACGCACACGCACACACACGCACACACACACACAAACACACACACACACACACACACACACACACACACACATATACACACTCCCTTCCTGCCTGGACCCTGAAAATATCCTGTACGAAGGGTATTAAATATAGAGCTTTCTATTGAACGTGAAATAGACCTATGTATGATTTACCACTGAATCTATAGCTCCAGCTATATACATGTATCCGATCGATTGCTGTACCCTCGATAGTATGAAGCGCCGTTTGGGACAAAATTCACATTTTTCTGTCGATGCGATACTTTTTTATCGATGCGTACTTGATCAATCGTAGCGACTGCTTTTCCTATCTCATCGATCGATCTTATCTTCGATCTGGTAATAATTTGTCGTAGTGGCTGACTTCCGAGTATTAATCCACCACGCGGCTAAAACATCGCCTTCGACGTTATCGAGGGTACAGCGATCGATCGGATACATGTATAATATGGAACGCCGTTTGGGTCAAAATTGATCACATATGTAATACGATCGATTTTTTTAGATCGACGTAATTTTCTAACCGATCATTTGCATTCGACGCTATATCTCATTCGATCATGCGGATTCAACACAAAAATCTTTTTGATGGGATTAAATCGATGGAAATTGATTGATGATCGATCGATTGACCATTCGTCGATCGACGATCGTCGATCAATCACCGATCTGGATCATTCGATGGGGAACGAGGTGGTACGAGGATAGGCTGTTATCAGTATAGGTATACCGAGACTTGGACTGGAGTAATAATAATAGTCTCCTTCGTTGCACAGGAATGGGATTTTGCATCTATGAAACCAGTGGGGCGGCAGAGAAGCTTTCTTAAGCGCAACATCCCTAAACTGACTTATATAAGCGCCTCGTTTCGATGAAGAATGGGTATGGAGGAGGTGTGAGCATATAGTTTAGCGTAGCTGTAGAGCTCTACGTGTTTTTGTGTGTGCTCATTGAAGTGGTGTAGGCCAAAATGTGTGTACAGATTAAAGGTCTAGGGTATGTGTGTGTGTGTGTGTGTGTGTGTGTGTGTGTGTTGTGTGTGTGTGTGTGTGTGTGTGTGTGCGCGCGTGCGTGCGTGCGTGCGTGCGTGCGTGTGTATGTGTGTATGTACGTATGTATGTGTGTGTGTGCCTGTGTGTTGGTACCTCTAGGTATGTGTATATTAGTATATAAAGCTCTGTGTGCATTTTTATGGGAGCCATAACATGTAGAGCCTATTGGAGCATGTGTTCATTTGATTGCCAAAGCTGAAAGCATAATATTTTGTGTGAGTTGTAATTTCGGAGAGCTGTAATGCCCAGCTAGGAATATACATGTTCATGTGGTTCAGGTTTCCACTACTGGGTGGTGGGCAAGATTGGACAGTCCATGATTTGAGTAGCAAGGTTATTGCTTTTAGAACGTCTATCGAGCTGCTGTAAAACCAGGCATACCCTGATGATTTGCATGCTCCTAGGGCATGTGGCTGTAATAGAGGGCGACTCATACAACAGGTCATGGATTAGAAACCTAAATATGGAATGTTCCCACCTTCGTTGGTGTGTTATTGTGCAATGCATGAAAGCATCCATGGAAGTCGGTTCGAGCCTATCATTTTAATATTGATCTCCACCTATATCCTTGGATGTATGTTCAGGGCTCTCCTCCCCTCAACGTTTGGGCAGAGAATCCATCATATATGAAAGCATCTAACTAGCAGACTGTACCCCATCCAGACAATGGGTATAATCAGAGGTTACATGCATGCTGCCAAATACTAATCCAAACACAAAGTTCCTCTCTGATTATTAATAGTCAACTCACGCAGCATCACATGTTGCACATATTCCAGCCATACACCAGGAAGAGCTACCTTTTGGAGGTACTTTTAAATTTTATTCCTGTCAAGTTATTAGGGTTAGGGTTAGCGAAAAATATACCCTTTGTGTCTGGAGAAGATGATGGATATGTTAGCTATACATGAATCTGCCTATATGGAATGGGTGTGGCAATCATGATGCAGACATTTGAGAAAGACCAATACAAAATACTGCCACCTTAATCCATTCGCAACTGTGATGTCATCTGTCTAGTTTAAAAAATAGATGTGAGGTCTGATTGTGAAACTATGCTTTACTGTTTGGTGCTCTTTGTTGAAAGAGTATGAGTGGTTTACCGTATGTCAGCAATACTGTATGGCCTGATTTCTGTTTATCCAGCTCTATATCAGTCTCGGCCCCAGACCCAATGACTAAAATCCTGCCATTAATTATATAATCATTTCATTAATTATTCATTGTGGCATTGGCTTTCGTTAAAAATAGGTCGAGGCAAATTATTAATAACACAGGAATCTATTGTGTATACAGTCGTGTATGAGATATGTTGCGTGTTGGTCCACTTGATGTTATTTAGTACTCATTTTCATGACCAGAATAAATAACTACATACATGTACATACCAGAAATGTTATGCATTGGATACATACATGTAAGAATACATATGCGAGTATATATATCTGAACATAGTGATTGTACGTATAAGTGAAGTGAGCAGTGTTATAATGCACTGTGCAGACATGTATCGGTTGAAAGGGCAGAGGAGGTTCCTACACTATCGACGTTCCAGCCATCTTGATGTCACCAGTGCTCCCTACATCCACTCCACTGTCTCTTAGGCTGCACAGAGAGAGGGAGAAAAATAGCCACATTTAAAAAGTAGCAAGCACCTTAATTCATGCTTTTTATTTTGATGTTCACTCTGGCCCTAACAACCTCTCCTTCTCCCACCTCCCACACACAGAATTTTTCATGGACCTCTTCTCCACCACGGTCTTTTACTAACCACCATCCCCTGTGGTGGGTCCCTCCATTCCCCCCCCCCCCCCCCCCCTCCCCCCCCCTGCCCACCCTTACCTTGCTCCTCCTATTCTTGCAATGTCCTTGGAATGAAGCTTGGTCCTTGTGACTTCAAGATGGACTGGGCTGCTATACTGGTGCACTTACAAGGGGTCTGAGCCCCCACTGCTTCTTTAAGAGGGGTCGCACTCCTGCTGTCTCCAAGGGGGATTGTGCTTCCAGAATCTTCATCGCTCGTGGTTCTTCTGCTGTCCTCTAGGACGTGTGGGATTACAACATTTCAAGGTGGCTTGCATCATCGGGGCTATCTGTACTCCGCCTTGTGTCTTTTAAGAGGCTCTGATTAGACTCTGTTACAGCAATCTGCTTTAAGCTTACATCGATAGAGCTGTATATTAAACGGAACACTCAAACCCACTGGAGAACAGGACAGGATGTATGGTCACACAAATATGTACCATGGCAAGCAGGATGGGGGGGTGGGGGCTGGGAATGGCATATAGGATTTGAAGGCAATGGTGGTGTAAAAAGGAAGGAAACAAGGGTCTAATAATAAGGGAAAATGGAATAGTCCTATATTTAGCACATTTCTATATGTAGGATATAGTATGTTGTTCGTGTGCTAAATATAGGACTATTCCATTTTCCCTTATTATTAGACCCTTGTTTCCTTCCTTTTTACACCACCATCAGAAGTTTCGTTAGAAACTTCCATATAGGATTTGACCCCGACTATGAATGTCATTAAAAAAACGCGACCCGTCTGTAACCAGTGGCGGATCTACCATAGAGTTGGGGGGGGCGGCCGCCCCCCCCATCGATATAAAATGCCGCCCCTATTATTAAATTGCCGCCCCCCCTTCACACTACGACATTCACATAAACACTACGCGTGTCACTGTGTTTCCATATAGCGGTGATGTAATCCACTCGCAGCTGTCGGGAATCGTGTCTACTACGGTTAAAATAGTTATTGTCAATTGTCCAATGTTTATTATGAATTATCAGATCCTGAATGATAAAAGTCCCGACAAATTATGAACAATAATAAAATCATGCCTATTGTT